>JAHQIW010005633.1:0-89664 GCA_019055375.1 Parelaphostrongylus tenuis
AGAAAATCGTTGGAAAATCATTAGTCCACAAGGTCCCTATTTTCTAGCGACTATGATAATTTTTACAAGGTCCCTAACGTATGCAGCAGAAACCTGGTCGCTACGTAAGCAGGATGAAAGATCACTTGCCGTTATCGAAACGCGCAGTCGAAAGGTCGATGCTAGGAGTATCTCGTATTTCGCAAATGAGACAAAGGATCCGAACTTCCGACCTACGTCAACGATCGAAAATCAGAGGACGCCGTTCTACATGCCAGGATATCGAAAATAAGGTGGGCCGGACACGTGATGCGCTTCAACGACAACCGATGGACGAGAGCCGTTACCGACTGGATTCCTCGGGACGTCAAGCGCTCTAAAGGAAGACCACTGACCCGTTGGTCCGATTTCTTCACGAAAGCGATGGAAGAAAGATATGATGCTCAGCGAATTCCTAGAGCGAGGAGGACCCACTGGGCTACTCTTGCACGCGATAGGGAAAAATGGAAGAGTTGCTGGTATCCGCTCGAGTCACTCGACGATCAACGGGACGACAGGTGATACAGGTGATACAGGTGATGATACTTTTTCTCTCATTCTATGGCCTTAGATTATTTTCCAGCATTTGTTTGTTTGTTTCATCGAATAATTGTATAATTCTGCTCTACCTATTGTGTGTTAGGTCACTACAGAAGTAAATACAATCAGTTTTTCACTATTGATTTTAGCTGCGGTTTTAGATGACGAATTCTGTTTCACGTGAATTACAACAATACATAAGCCGCATGTTTTTTGCACCAAAGTGATATTTCTCTTAGGAGTTTTTTCACATGGTTCAGCATTAAATACCTACACTTATCAGTTTCATCCGCTAGACCGAGATGAACTTTTTGGCACAGCATTGCTGTGTATGTGACTTTAACTTCAACTTGACCCAAAATGGCTAAAATTTCAGCATCAGGGAGAAATGCACTACGTGCTTGGTTTTCCAAAACTTCAAAGACCTGAAAAGAAAATTTTTTCTTTAGTTGAAAGGGCTTAACTTTGAAAGTTCCTTCAGTTGAATTAGGTGAAGTGATACAACCCATTTCAATTCACTATCATATTAACACTAAGAGGCTGAGGTGTTTTCGGATATTTCAAGCTCACGTCCTACGCTCTGCAAAAATTTTGGAGAAATCGATGTATAATTCTATAGTTCACAAACTAACTGTCTGCATTACAAGACGTGATACAAATGCCTGAGCACTTCCAGTGCTAACAGCAATACCAGGAACTCTAGCAGACACTGCGGGTATGTCAGTGTACCCCATGGCAACAGGCAAACTAAATCCGGTGACAGTAAAGCTCCTAGTGCTCGCTGAAATAAAATTTCTTGATCTTTTTAGTGTATAATAAGAAACCAATCATTATGTTTGACAATCTTGAGCAGTGTGCAAAATTTTGAGGTTAGACGGGAATCAAACCCTCATTTCGCCCTTTCTGCGCGCAAATGGTGACAAACTGCGTTACCTACGCCTGTTTTGTCATCACTCTTTTTGAGATAAATCGCATCGATCAGTCACCAACGTCAACGGCTTGGCATGGCAGCACATACAATGCATTTGGAAAGTCAGTGGCAAAACAGGTGTCGGTAGCGCAGTTGGCTGCCATGCGCTACCGGAAAGGGTGATGCGGATTTGACCTCCTCCTGTCGCCGAAGTTTCGCACATCTTTTAACGTTATTGATATATTTGTAGCACAATACCACTACCAAAAAAAAGTTGAATAAAAAAGAATTTTACTAAAACTATTATGCTCAATAATGTTCTAAACCATGTCTTTCTTTTCGAGTGTTTTCTTGAGACCACTGCTCAAATTTCAAAATGCCTGATAATCATTATTTGAGCCACGCATGACAATGGTCTGCTAAAAAGGGCTGATTTATAGGCCCGATACACGTGTTTCGATCTTGCGATCTCATCAGTCGAGCAGTCACCCTTTCTCCTCTCTTGCTAACCTCCGTGGGAGCTCCAGTCCCCACACTAGGAGTTAGTGACGACGAACGTTGTACACTCTATGTACAGTGAAATTTTAATCGAAATAGAGTGTTGCACATTCGATTGCTCTTGGCTGGTATACTCAAAATAGCATGTCTTTGTTTCGAGTGTTTTCTTAAGACACTGCCTAAATTTCGAGATGCCTGATAATCATTATTTGAACCACGCATGTCAGTGGTCTATCAGTGAGTGTAAAAGTTCGTCGTCGCTAAATTTTAGTGTGGGGACTGAAGCTCTCATAGAGATTAGCAAAAGACGAGAAAGGGTAACTGCTCGACTGACGAGATCGCAAGATCGAAACACGTGTATCGGACTCTAAAAGTCAGCCCTGTTTGACAGACCACTGACATGCGTGGCTCAAATATTGATTATCAGGCATACTGAAAAAGTTCTAAACGTCTTTTTCCTCAATTAGAAATCAAATCCTACATTAACAAGGCCCGGCTAGTGAAAGCCCTAGATGACCAAAGAGGTTGTCAGAAAATATCATTCTGGCTAAACTTCATAAACTTCTATCTAAAGTTGAGAATACCTGCAGTGTGATGGCAATCTTTTATTCATTACCTTGACCAGCAGGCATTACTCCTCATCCAGACACTATCGTAATTGTGGCCAGCAGCAAAATCGTAAAGTAATCGGTCGGAAGTATTGTCACATATGTGAAAATACTCATTATGTTTCAGAATCTGAGCAAATATTGCAAACTTAACAGAAAAAACAATTCTACATTTTGCATTAGATCGTTCACGAGGCAACAGCGGATTTGTCGTGGAGTACTTACACAACGATGACGTCGCCTTGGCAGCACGTTGACTTTTTTGAGGGATGCAGGGATTCCTATCCCGTTTATGGCAAAGCGGATTTCTTCAAAGCAGGTCTTAAGAAAGAGTCGGCCGCTTCAAAACATGAGAGAATTCGTCAGTGAAGTTTAATGCATGTCAAGCTTTTGATGAGAATGAAAAATGTCTCTGCGAATGCGCCATTTTTTTATGTGGCGCTGCTTGAAATTGGTTCTCGCCTTCTCATTTGGATACGCCGGCATAAAAGTGAGGCTTGTCCAAAAAACAGAAACTTCACAATCGATGACGAAAAGTTGACTTGAACTTTTATAAGAAACTATGTAGAAGACGATCTAGACTGACATATTGAAGCACAAACATTTTTTTGCGAATCATTTTGGCAACAAATATCTAAAGGTCTTTTGCTTATTTGACATTCTCATTAAATGCTGCAGTACATTATCATTAACAAAACCTCTTTGTTTATGACGAGGACGATTGATGGCCAAAACAAAAACTTTTATAGAATTACTCATATGGAATCAAAGACAGACATCATGAGATGTCGCCAAGAATCCAGCAATTATAGGAAGCGGAAATCACGCGTAAAAATTAAATAATAGAAAAATAGCAGATTGTTGACGCCAGGTCCTGATTTAAGGCAGAGAAATGTTCTACTTTAACACAATTACCAGTTTATCAAGATGGGAAAGTAAAGTAGACGTTCTCATAAACGCATCCGACGCGACATTTAGCAATTTCTTGCTCACTCTTTAAGTATCTTACTTTTTATTCAAGCTGAATGCTGACAAAACGTTGCCATTTACTCGCTGTTTCTTCGCAATGTGCAAATTTAGCAGAATTTGCTGTTGTACATTGAATGAACTGAAGTATCATTTTGTTTGTGTAGTAGTTAGATAAGTTACAATTTGCATCCCATTTCTGCAAATGTTTTGAAAAGGGTCGCTCAAAAATCTAAAATGTTGTGTATTGTCAAAGTGACCAGCGACTCATCCAGTATCTCATTATAAACCTGATCCGGAATTTCTTATTTAATCAAGGCTCCAAAGCGATTTGACGAATCCTACAAGGGGAGGTATGAAAGAGTTGCACTAGATGAGATTTCAATTTTCACTTGTGATTAACCGTATACTCGTCTTCCAGCTTATAAAATTGCTCCACAGCATGCCGTGACTTGAACGTCTGATTTCGAAGAACTCTCTGCTGATGGAAGCACGTCAAGCGGAATGAGAACTACTCTGGAATAAATGCTTTTTCCACAGGGCGCGTCTCATCTCAGTAGTGGTCGGAATAGCGTGTGAAGCAGAAAATTGCACTCTTCATTGATAACGGCGACAAGCATTCAAGTGAATATGTAGTTGTTACTGTTTTGCCCGTTTCGCTAGTTACAGGTCGCAGAAACTATCAGCGTTTTGAAATCACAAATCGTGTAGAGTTTCTGCGAACCTTGACAAAGCTGAATAATCATATCTATATTGGAGCAGTTCTGTGGTGGAAGGTAACAGTCCCGTGTTGCAACAGTTCCGCGTTATAGCACTTCCGTATCAAAGTAGCTCCGTGTTCAGAAAGTTCCATGTTGAAGCAGTTCCGTGTTGTAACTGTTCCATGTCGTCTTAGATTGTTGCTAACGACGAACTTTTTCGTTACAGTATTCTTCTTGTACGACGGATGCGAAGTCGGCTAAATTTCGCCCAAATACTATATGTCTTATCAACGAGGAAATTAAAAAACCACTAGAAAAGTACGCCGTCGTCGTACGAAAGCGTCCCTCCAGCAGAACGAATTGCACGTACAGAAAAAATCAGCGTGGTACCCAGATTGAGTTTCCAACCACCTACTAAAAAAAACTGCAAATTTTTTATTGCAGCAAGCAATCGCAGTTTCACCGTTACCTGCTTTAGCTTACCACTGTTTATGGCTTACTCCGTGCCCGAGGTTTCCGCTAGAGCTTCGGCGTTGCAACAAGCGAGGAGAGGGCTAAGGGTTTGTGGATCATCTTGCAATGCAAACCGTAAGTTGCAACTTTTGGATATCAAATATGTCTTTTATTTCAACAAATTCCGAGAAAGTATGCAAGCTGAACTGTAATCTTTGACTCATATCAATACATAATTCCTACTTCAATACTTCCTAGGCTGACATGGTTCATACGGCTTTACATAGGCGTTCAGAAGTCTTTCAAACAAAGTCTTCAAACTAATGGAAAAACTGCTCTTCAAGTTCTTGATGTTCTCCAACCCCAAGCTCGTAGTGCGCTCCTATCTGATGCTGCAATCTCAACCATTCCGGGTCAGCTTACTGTTACGACCACTTATCAACCATTACTGTGCCAGAAGATTGTTAGCCCAACAAAAACGGTCAGTCTTCAAAATTGGCATCCATTTGGAAGATTCAAAAATGAGAAATTTAGCAGGAATTATGAAAAAGGAACTGTGTTCATTATCTGATAATCACTATTTGAGCCACGCATGTCAGTGGTCTATCAATGAGGGCTGACTTATAGAGCCCGATACACGTGTTTCGATCTTGCGATCTCGTCAGTCGGGCAGTTACCCTTTCTCGTCTTTTGCTAATCTCTATGGGAGCTCCAGTCTCCACGCTAAGAGTTAGCGACGACGAACGTTTTACACTCACTGATAGACCACTGACATGCATGGCTCAAATAATGATTATCAGGTATCTTGAAATTTGAGCAGTGTCTTAAGAACACACTCGAAACGAAAGACATGTGTTAATTATCGTCCAAAAAAGAAAGTCCGGAAGTCACCGAATATAGTTAACTTTGATTTGCAGTGTTACAGCTTTGCCTGATAGCTATTTCTGAGCCGTGCATATGACCTGTAATGAGCACTTCTTCAGCGCAATACACGTGTTTGGGCATTGCAGACTCGTCAGTTGCGAAGTGCCTTCCGTCTGAGTCATGATAAACTTGACAATACCAGCCAAGAGCAATCGACTGTGCAACACTGCTCGTTCGATGATTTCATCACTCATCATTAAGTGTAAAAAGTTTACGAGGACTCTCCTATGTAGAGGGGTTCCCATGTGAGAGAAACTTGCTCAGACGGAAGGCACTGTGCAACTAACGAGCTACAAGGCCGAAACACGTGTATTTTACTAAAGAAGTGTTCATAACAGGCCATATGCATGGCTCAGAAATAACTATCAGGCAACGCTGTAACACTGCAAATTGAAGTTAACTATAATCGGTGACTTCCAGGGAATCTTCTAAGCCGTCAACATTTGATACCTCAACTATCTCACTTGTCGCGTGGTATAGGATGAAAAACTTCTGCGCTATCAGCAAGCAGCTGACACGTAGTTTTATAGAAATATTTATTATCGCCACTAAACTTTTGCCCTTCCACCTGATCACATTTCATAGCACTTTTGCTTGCAAGGAATGCAAGAGCGAACAGGGAAACAAGCGTTTCTAATGGAGCATGGTCGAAACCGCTTCCGGATGATCATGCGGTACTAAAACTTCAACTATCAACGAGGAGATTTCACATTTTGATACTAACAAATCAGCATATTACTATTTTCAATCTCTTTTTTCTCCTGATTCATTTGCAACTCTAGTATACTTGGTAGGAGGCATGAGGGTGGGAGGGGGATAGGGGAAGCGGGGCACGACCAAGTGGTTGTGTGCTCGTTGCAACGCGACGCGGGCAGATCCCATTTACACCACCCTTTGGCAGTCAGCAACGAAAGTCCTATAGAGCATCGCACCCAGGTTATCTTTAAGATTGCAAGGAGACGTGCTCAACAGTATTCTACAACGTTCGAAAAGAAATGAAAATTTTGAATACTAGAAGTGCTATACAGTAAAAGAAAAACTGTGAGAAGGACCAAAAATTACCAAAGGGTCAACTTAGAACGCTGGGAACCACGTCAATTACTGCGCGGCAGGAGACGAGACTACAATGGAAATGCGGCAGTTTCTCAATGAAATTTGGCTCTCCATCGTAGCCAGTGATAGTTTAGTTGCCAGAAATAGAGAGCATTTGATAGAAGAGATTTCAATGAAGTCATTTTTGGCCAAAACATGCCATATCAATCATGAAAGAATGAACTACTCATTAAAAGGGGATATAGCACATTGCAGTGCAATGCCGTTTCACCGGTAACTCGAAGAAACTCTTTGAAATTAGTAGACTTTAGGAGTTTGAAGTACTACAGAGTTGTTAAAAGAAAACTACTCTCTCGAAGGTTGAAATGTTTTGGAAAATCCACTTATATTTGATATGGAAATCGTTTCATCGCTGTAAACTGAATGTTATGCCAATGCTTTTTTGGACTGCCTGCTCATAAGCAAGGAAATTCGTACTAGAAAGTAGAAATTTCAGGGACATGGGCATTCCTTTGAATGAAAATACGCTTATAGAGCCCTTTCAAGTTATGTTCAATCTTTTCATGTTTGGGATCCAAACTTCATTTACGATAATATATCGAGCCACTGCAGCTTGTCCTCCAAGACAAGTGTAGCACCAATTTAGCGACCTCGAAGGGGTAGAAGGATTGCTGAGCCACAAGCGCGAGATCGAACCATAGACCTCCTGTGTGGCGCGAAGCACCTCTAACCGCCGAAGCACATGCGTTGTTGAACAAAAGTTGATAATTCTTTTGTAACAAAACTTACTATAAAATTCATCTCACAATTCAGTTTCAATTCTAAGTTCTCCAGCTTTCGTGCTTTTGTATGATTACAGTTAGTCTAATGAAAAGTTCTGTTGAGTGAAAAAGAAAGGGAAACTCGAACGGTATCACACAATGTCACTGCATTCATGGATTCATGGAAGCTCTCAATAAGCTGGGTGGTTTTTTAGTGATTACACGTCTTCGTGAGTCTCTTCGGCATTGTCTTATTTTGTTTGTAACGAGGTAGTTTGCTTAGCAATGATATTTTACATTGTAGTGCCAAAAATTCTGCTGTGAAGTTGGAAAAGAATTGGCTTCAATCGCAAAATTGCCTTAATTTAGTTACTAAAACGTAAATGCTTAAGGAGCTCAACGAAAGGGAAAAAATACTGGGTACTTTTCGTTAACTAAGCGCCGTTTTGACCCTTCAGAAAAGTTTACTTTGCACTTGTTTTTAACGATTAAGCAATCTTTCGATAGCTCAAATTAAAAAATTTGAACGGTCTATTCCATCTTCAAAAGTCTTTGTTAATGCACTGAAAGAATAAAAATGATATTTTGTTTTCATTTAGAGAATTCTCGCTGACCACAACTTTCTCCTAGGAGTTATAATTAAGTGATAGATAAAATCATGAAAATTCCAATGATTTATTCGGTTTTCGAAACGGACCGCGCATTACGCTATAACAGCCAAAAGAAGATTGGGTTTTGCAAAACTGGATTACTTCTATCATCCGCCCCTCACTTCGATACCTTGCATGAAACGTATTTTTCAGTCGTTTTCAATGCCTAAATAGCCCTTCGATAGTTCAGATCATATGCATTTTAGTGGAGCATCATATCTTCGAAACATTTTTTCATTGCGCTGAAAGACCGAAAATAATTTTTTCGTTCCTCATTGATTTCTCACTGACTAAAGCTTCTCCTTCGGAGTTTTAGTGACCATCAATAAGGCATATCTTAAGACTTTCAACAACCTGTTTGTTTTTGAGTACGGACTCAGTATCACGCTGCAACAGCCAAAAAGAAATTGGTTTCCGCAAAACTGGGAATAAAGCGTCGAGTGCGAAACCCAATTTTTTTGGTTCTTATGAGGCACTAACAAGGCCTTTCAAGAAACCTAAATTACTAGTGGATTCTTAAAATTTAAACTATCGTTTGGCTTTTATAATTTTAAGAGAGGGGTCCTGAGATCAATGAGAAATCATCGAATGAGGAACAAATTCAAACCTTTTGATTTAGGAATAAAAAAAATAATAGAGGAATGGACAATTAAGAGCACTTGTGCTTACTTCAAACGTTATAAGCAACCTTAGGTGAAGGTGTACGTTGATTATTGCGATATACCGAACGACTTACGGTCACTATTCTGAAATGTTGTTTTTGGAGCACTTATGTAAACTGCTGTAGTTGAGGATTCTCGGAACAGGAATCAAGAACATCTGCGCCTAAAACATTAGAAGCCTTTTGGATACATAACAAAGGCCCAAAAATGAACCGAAAAGAGAGTGCCTTGTAATCACGCGTGACCTCGAAACATACCTCAGGCTGATTTCTCCGGCCCGAGTTAGGCAAGCCCACTGATGCACTGACCTCAAGCAGCTGGTCTCCAATTAGAAATTGATAGACCCAAACATCAAAACGGTGAGTGTTTTAAATGAAGCTCTTACCATGCGATCCAAAAACTCATTTCTAACGTTTTTCGCTAGGGTTATGGAGGTTTTGGCTTAGTAGATTGTGGATCAATGTGATCTTTCCAGCCTCTGACGAAGGCGACCCGCCGAAACGTTAGCCACCTCGAATATTGTATATTAAAGCTGCATTAGTGACTGTATTGTTGTATGCTTCGCTATTATCCAATAAAGAATATCAATAACACCTCGGAACGGCTAAACAGAAGAAACTATCCATGTGAAATCATTATTGTTTGAGCTAGGACTTCGAAAAAGAGGTTGATGTGGAGTTATGATTCACATTGAAAGCCACAGGCTTGCTTACTGATCGCTACAATGTCAACTAATTCCATCATCTGACATGTGGTGATTTATTTCTTTGGGGTCGATTCCTTCATAGAGGAGTATAGCCTCAAGGTATCGGCTGAACACGAAACGGTGCTACTGATAAGTCCCGGTAGGACGAAACACGTGCGTGTATAAAAGGATGACGGACCAAGCTCTCGACGTTGATTGATCACCAAAAGATGCGCCATGCATTCGCCTTCAGTTCATACATAACTTCGTCTGTTGTGACTGAATGCATATCTGGCCTCTACAATGACTCGCAGTGGTCTCCCGCTCAACCCAGTCAGTGCTGCTTATTCTTACAGACCAACCTGGGTTCACTATTGTACCAAATTACCGACCCCGTAGGGAAGGATGGCTCGGTGAGCCATAAGCTCGAGATCGAACCTTTGACCTCGTGTGTGACTTAGAGCATCTCTAACCACTGCACCACATGCGCTAATGGTGCCTGTGCAGCACTTAGAAATAACTCAAAACAATTATATTTTCACTAGATTATCGTCGTCTGAGTTTGGTCTATAAAAAGCGGTCGAAAGAATCGAAATGAATTGTATTGACAGAAGGTATGGGCTTAATGGGAAAGAAACTACTCCGTTTCATGATTTACTGTGCACGTTCTTTGAATGGCAACAAACCAGCAAAATGGAGCGCTTAATACGGCAATATGCGCCAACATGCGCCGCTGATAACGTAATTTTGGAGCTACTCTGCTTCAAACCTTTTTGATAATGATGATGATAATGGTGTTCCAAAGCAATTCCACAAAATTCAGGTGAAACAATGAATAATTTACAGCATTGATTGGGAGATACATAAGGGAATTATGTCTATATGTATATCTTAGAAACGTATTTAATTTATCCGACGCGTACTACTACTAAAATACCTGATGTGCTTATGGTTCGAAGAACGCGAAGTCGCCGAGCAATAGTCATCAAACTGCCACTGCTGCTATTACTACTCCTATAACAACTTCGTGTAACCAGAAATTTTCGCAGGGAATTTTTTGCTTCCTTCTTGTCATTCAGAATCTGCCTTCAAAAATTTCTTCTTCAAAGTGTATTTTCAAGTTCCGCGTTGTCTTTAGTGAAAGTAGTTTGTATAAGAAGAAGGCAGGCTATAATGTCGCAGAATCAGAAATTAGAGGGCGGAGCCAAATTGAAGCCGCGCCTTTGAGAAATTGGCGCATTCACTAAACTTTTTCTTTGAGAAGACTTCTCGCGCAGCTCATGTCATTGTACATTTGACATACATCTCACGTCGTTATTCAACCTCTCTGTGTTTCGGAATGTCTGAAATATTCACTGAAGCCGTTATTCAAGCGGTCTTACCCACTCGATTCATTGCCATTTTGAACTTGATATGCACTTCACCTCATTTACCAAATTTCTGTGCTTCGTAATATTAGAAGCATTCACTACCTCTAGAACACTGAGAGAACGATTTATATTACCATAAGATTTTTAGAATCGTGTTCAAGAATCGCCTTCGGAGTTGTGATATTGTGCAATGACCAGATAAGTGCTTCTACATTCTCGACGTGAATTGCTGAAGTGCTCATTTTTGATCTAGTCTGTGCTAATAGCACTAAATAAATCTATCCATTGTTCCACTCTGCTTTGTTAAAAATAATAAACAGCTAGGAACTTCATTAAATACCGACATGGATGTTAGTATTAATCAGTGAAAGGTGGAAGGCTAAGCAGTCGGGCTGCTCATTCTCTAATGGGAACACGGGTATTCAACATTCAAGGCAGTTAAGTGTGTCTGTGAGCTTTACACTGACTCGCTGTGGCTAACTGGTGCGTGAAGTTTCAAAAACAAGTTGTGATTGATCTACTCAAATCCGGTAGTATTATCAACAGGTGGTATTTGCACTGAGCAGGAAAGGAGGCACTCTCTAAGCCAAAGCTCTTTTAAGTTCTTTACGAAATTGGCAAAGGCTGGTGTCAAAACAGCCTTCGGTAGTGCAACGGTTTAAGCACGCACCAGGACAGGCTGAGAATTGGGCTCGAATCCCACTTGGCACAAGAGGTTTGCATATCACTTTACAGCATTGAGAGACTAGAATAATTGTAAAGAGCAATAATCAAAACTGTGTAGAAATCCATATACAACAATGCGAGAAATACTTCACATAATCTTCGATGAAGTATTCTTGTAAGAGTATTGGATTAATTCGATATCTTAGTATGATACCGCAGAAAAATCACAGAGAGAATATTGTAGCGAACTGTTTGCTACTTGGAAAAGATAAAACAATAGCTACAACACGGAATGCTAATTTCGTCACAATTAGCGTTCACAGAACAGTCACAGAACCGACGGCTTTCAATACAGACGATGATTTTGAATTTTAGTTCGCAAAGTAGGCAGAACAAGATTCAATGCGCTTCTACTCGGAGATCTGCCGCTAATTTGATTAGAGTGAGTGGAAATTTTGCTTCCATGCTACTCCGATTTCTATAGGTATGAGACATGCTACTTCGATAACTACTGAGATGAGACTCGTATCATGAAAGGAATGTTTTTCAAAGCCATTCCCAGTTTGGTCGAGGCGCTTCCATCAGCCAAATTAAGCTGCAGAGTAATTTGAGAATCTGACAAAAGAGTTTTCAGCTATTCAAAACATGAGGACCGCATTTATCGCATTTCTCTGTGAAGTTATTCTACATAAGATTCTGGAACATTGCTTTGAAACGTAGCACTAGGCAATAAAAAATTGCATCACTTGAAAATCTAAGATAATGGATAAGCTGTGGTTCTTCTCCTTTCTCCAGGGAGAACGAAGGACACAGTTTCTTCAGCTAGATGAGGTTTTTTTTCACAAGAATGTTAGAAATCATTCAAAGCGTAAATCTGAATAGTGCGCTACTCTCTATGAAGAGACCATTTCAAAACGCTGTAGCATTCAAATTGAAATTATGTTTTACATCGGCTGTGAGCTTTTACTAGTACTTTGCTGACAGCACGAAAAGCATATTAACGTGTAGAGAAAATTTTGTAATATCACACCCATACGTTTTATCTGGGCGACCTTTCGAAGCAGAAAACAAATCCCAGACTGAAGAACCAAATCGCACTAGACATGTTTGAAGCGTCAATGCAGTAGATCAGTCGACCATAGATCAGTCGTATAGAATGCACGCTAGCGGACACCGATCCCATTCACTTGCCGATAAATAGATTTCTTGCTTGAGTGAAATTCGATCTAAGTCCCCTGCTACATTGGAGTGACAAGGTCTTTCAGAAAATAAACACAGTCTTGAAAACGTCGAAGCTTACGCTATCAAATGGTTATTTATAGTTTGAGGAAAAAGTTCTGCTCCGAGAGAAATATGCATGTGTAAAATACAATTTTTTTTTGCTACACCGTTACAAAAAGGCTTCTTCAAAAAAACGGTTATGTAGCGCAGTATCTAGAGAGTGGCTTTCGGATGCTTACTAAGAGTGCAAAGAAAAGCTTTTCAGCGAAAGCTGATGTTTCTTGATTTTTCCCGCATCATGAGAAGGAATTCCGACTTGATCAATAATTACTTCTGGCATAAAACTTTTCCAAACGCGCTAGATTAAAGAACGAAATTTGTTCTCTGACGTTTCGACGCTTTCGTCTTCTTCAGAACCAGTGACTTGAATAGATTGCCCACACACGTTCCTTATCGTTGTGGATCTTTGTCATTGATGTCGGTCGAGCACAGAGCAAGCAATGAACTTAACTCGGCGATGCCCTCGTATAGAGGACGACTGCAAGCTATCTACAAGTTGATTATCATTCAGTCTTCTCAGACAATTTAGGTTGCACTAGTTGGCATCATTGTCAGCAACCACAAGCGCAATGCTTCGTTTTCAGAACATTCATTCCTTCAGCTTCGGCATTATCGTTCAGCGATAATTTTCCATGACTGAAGGAATAACATGGGGTTAATCGACAAATATCATAAAAATTAGAAAAGCAACTTCTTGAGTCTTTAAGGATTTTTTCAGTAACATTTGAGAAGATTTGACCAACTACTTTAACAGCTTATAACCGTCACATAAACGTATAATAGTTCACTCACAAAATGCATGACAACATTCCATAAAGATCCATCTTGTTTAGAAAACTGAAATGTGCGTGAGAAGGGAAGCCACAGTTCATTGTCACATTTATCGCGTTCTTGAGAACGCCCGTTTTCTTATTCTGATACAATGGCATTTCGTCAGACTGTAACATTCTTGTGTCCTAAACAAGACATGGTGCTTCAGTACTGTTGTTTCTTCATCGCAATTCCAGTATCTCTCTTGTTTCAAAAAATTGATGGAATACTGCAGCCACTTCATTTTCCTTATGAATCTGACCCCATCTATGAAATCACAGGGACTTTTATTGACGCATTCGCTGACTATCTTTCTCGAGTAATCCCTTGCATACTTCCATATACTTCGTTTTATTGGACAGTTGATAACCATACAGTGTTACTGGCCAATTCTTCTTGCTTCAAAACGGCAAATTTTAGCATAAAAGTTTTCAAAAAGATATCTTGAATGAACCACATTATATTCTTGAATTTTTCAGAGCCAAAAAGTGATACTGTTCTGAACATAGTGAGACTTTTGGATCTCTTTATGATTTTGCTGCTAGTCGTACTCCGACAGTGCTGGGATGTGGAGTGGTGCCTGCAGGTCAAGGTAATTAACTGAAAATCGATTTGGTGCTATACATACACCTAGTGTTAGTTGAAGGTTTGAAGATCTCAATCAGACTAGAAGTAACAATACATGGATACTCTAAGAGCTATCGCAATTCGGGCGTTTTAATAAAAAAATGAACTCTGATTAGGAAGCATAATGTGATAAACCATAATAAATTTTCCATTTCGTTTTTTTTATTCATTGGAAAAGCCATGAAACTTCTTTGCAGCGAGCACTAGGAGCTTCACTGTTACCGGATTCACTTTGCCTGTTAACATGGTTTACATTGACAAGCCCGAATTTTCTGCTAGAGTTCCTGGTATTGCTACTAACAACGGGAGTGCTCAAGCATTTGTATCACGTCTGGCAATGCAAACAGTGAGTTGTAACCTTCGGAATCTACTTCAATTCTTCGCTAATTTTGAAAGGCGCAGCAAGAAAGCTTCAATGTCCTCGCAATACCTAAGCCGTCTAGTGTCAACATGGCTTGCATAGCCTTACTCAGTTTGATTGAAAGCACTCTAGAACTTCAAGAACCATTGAAAAAAAAATAGCCTTTTAGGTTAACATCGTCCTCGAAATCCAAGCTCGTATTGCACTCCTACGCGATGTTGTAATTTCAACCATTTTGGGTCATCTTGAGTTTAAAGTCACTTACGTGCCAATAGGATGCCAGAAAGTTATTACTGATTCTATGGATGACAAAGGTAAGTTGAAATATTGAACAGAATTTTTGGAAAAAAACACAAGAGGTGGTTTCTGATTCTCTTAATTGCAACTGTTATTCGTGCCAGCAGATCTTTTTTAACACCAGAAGTTTCTAGGGCATCTTCATAATTCTTATAGAGCTAGACAATGGCTCAAAGCTTATGAGAAATTCAGTAGGAACCACTGCCCAAAATTGTTTGCATACTTCTTAACTCTCTAATGTAAAAGATGGAGTGTCTTTTCGAACCTCACAGTTGCTTGTAGTCATGGCGATGGAAAGTGGATGCATCATCGTCAGCAACACGATCACGGGAATTTGCACTGGAAATTTGGGGACACCTGCCATGAAAGAATGTGTGACAGCAAACAACATGGTGACGATAACGGCTGTTAACGAACGACACTTGACAATTTCAGAAACCCTTTCGGTGCGAGCGGCTTTTTTATGTGCAACTTTGTTTTGTAATGAAAAATGTTTATGTAGACTACAAACATCATCATGGCAAACTGGTCGAAAGCAATGTGTTAAGAGTGGTGAACAGAACGGTTCGATTGCTAGCATTAGGTCCATTTGGATCGCACTTCTTCTCGGCACTGTCGCTGGAAACTGAAATTGAGCTGTGATGTGCTTGAAAGGACAACTCTCATCAAACCCATATTTATTACGGTCTTACAGCTGCAATAAACTGACAAGAGATGAGCAACAAAAACTACCTGATTTAATCACAACAAAATATGCTTTTCTCATAGTGCTGAATTCTTCTTTTCTAAACATTCTTCAGCTCAGTGAAATACTCAAATTGACCAACATAGTGATCACGAAAGATTTCTGCGCGTAAAATTTTGTTATCAAGACTAAACTAAGAAACATGCGTTCTCAGTAACAATATAGATATGAAATAAAATGGATCGAGTATAACGACTTTTAAGTACACATAAATGAGGCTGAGATCATATCTTATCACAATAATAGTCACGATAAACAGTGTTCGTGGTTCAGAAAAATCAAATGATAAAGATACTCGCATTCGCAGAACGATAGGAGCAAATCTGTCCTATAATTCTATAAAGGGATCAGACCGTGAAGCACACTAATAATACGAAATTACTGAAAGATGCCGATATAGTGGCGTCGTAAGCAGTAAGCATCACCATTCTTGGCAGTTAATCATTACTATTCAAGATTCGACACTAAGACAAGTTTAGGCTATTGTATGGGATTAGAAGATATCAAAAATGGAAGATATTCGCCGCGTTATTTGAATACAAAGTACGGAATGATGATGGAATAGATCGTTCGACTAGTCATTCATTAGTGGCAATATATGAAGGTGAATTGCTGCTGAAAGACAAAATTTATAATAATTGAAATCTGAACAGTTACAAATATAATACCGTAGAAAGCTCAATAACGTTCGAAGTACGAATAATCTGCTTGGCATTGCTCCAAGGTTCCGGCGAAGTAACATGAAAAGTGTTATATATGCAGATCTATAGTAAAAGTATCACCTATAAAATAACAGAATGGAGGGCGCCGCGGCCAAGTGGTTGTGATTCTTTAGCGCCGTGTGCGGAGCCGGAGCCAACCACCCACCTTTTTTCGATAGTCAACAGCAACAGCAATGGGTCGCTACAGCAGAGCTGTCCTCCGTATTGCAAGGAGACTCGATCAACCAGTACTCTACGCCGTTGAAGGAGTAAAAAAGACAATAGAATAAAGCCTCTGCCACAACTTCATCAAGGTTATAACATCTAAAGATACTAATTACAGATGGTCACTCTGAATTATTGCTGATGTGGGACGCATGAAATGTTTAGTACCATTTTTGGGAGGCAAATCAATGTTCTGTGATTGTTGTGACATGTACAGCAAAAACAGCCTTATGAATACACTTCTATCATATTACCTCATTCAATGACCATAAATCCCTCTAATGAAAACCGAAGTCCACATTCACAGCAAAACTACGAATGTGTGAGAATAATCTGCTAATGTGCTCCATCTGCAAGTTTTCACGCCGACTGAGCGCGAGCGACCAGCGCGGCGCTGATTATTGTCATCTGCCGGCGTAAAAGAATTCAGTCGTACGAAGCACAAATATTCATCTCTCAACATACTCACCGCTTTTTTATTTGTAATCCACTGATTGATTCAAATAAAGATTTCTAGAAGGTGATCACATAGGCTCGTAATGCTCAGCACCCATCAAAGAACTGAGGAAGGCGATCTGCCGAAGCATCAGCTATTGAGTGAAGAATCTATATAGCATTTCGTGTTTGGCTTGACGAAGAAAAATAAGAGCACCGAGAAAACTTTGCCAAACTAATGAAATTTTGGTTGTTTCTAATCATAAGGTGACAAATAAACTACTGACTTCATTTACTGGAAACGAAATTTTCATAGGAGTGTCAGCAATTTTTTTAAGCTGAGACTTCAGGCCACAGCCCTACTATGCTATTTTTTGAAACACCCTTTTTGACATTGCTACAGATGGAGTTTATTGCACTGCCTACGTGCATATTCCACGTCGGACAGAGCTATTTCTTTGGGCTATTGTTAATCACTCGATAGCGAAATTGTTTCTGATTTCAACACTGTGCCTGTATCCTGAAAAGACCGTTTCTCTGAAACGCAACGGGTAAGTTAACTCAATTTCCCATGTGAAAGCAGGGTGGGCTTTGGCCAGTTACGCGCCGCTGGCTGAGACGTCCACGTGAATTGCTACTGACGCGGTGGTCGATCGATTTTTTTAGCATGGAAGTGCGCTGTCGCAGATTATGAACTTTCACAGGAAATCTTCAGTGTCACAGTCGTTCATTTGATCTAGATATCATCCTTCACGTGTGTGACGCGTATTGGGGTAGATCATCTGGACTGCACGTAGATCAAGCGGTAGATAGAGCCGGTATCCTGATATCATTGTCTAATCAACTAATCTCATTGTCTTAAGCTAACGCATCTTCTTACTTCACCCCATAATGAAGAAGAAGCAACCGCTTTCTTGCAAGAACACGGAGTGCTAGCAAGAACATTCCCGTGGCAACATTATCATGAGATGGTGCTCTACTTTGAGAAGACAGAAGTTTTCATAGAAATGTTAGTAACCATTAGAAATCTCATACTTATAGCTATACAGCCCCACGTCGCCGGTTTTCGAGAAGACCTTTCTTTAATGCTGTAAAATCTCTTTAAAACTGAGTTTCAGGCGCGCACAATTCTTTCTGGGCAGAGCTTTTTCTTTGACTATTAGTAATCATAAGATAGCATGGTGCTTCCTGATGTCAAAGTCTTTTCGAACATATAAACGCGTAGGGAAGTATCTTATCAGCAACTCACATTGCCTTCACGTGGCTGCCTCAGCCACCAGGTCGCGAGTCGACGTTCTCTAGTGCTTAAGGGATTTCTAACAAATCTTAATCAGAAGATTTCTTCCAAGCAAGTTTTGTGACAAAATCTGCCATTCTCAAGCACGGGAAAATCGATTAATGAGGTTCAATTCATATGAAATTTCTGATGAAAACGAGAAACACATGAGGCATTGCTGGGATGATTCTGTGTTCCAGCAGTTCCGCTTTGAAGCAGTTCCGTGTTGTAGCTGTTCCGTGTTCAAGCGAATCCTGTAATAGCAATACCATTTCGTCATAGTTGACTCGATGAGTGGCGAATAATTCTGCTACAACATTATCCTTTTACTCCTAGAAAGATACTGCGGTTCTTTCTGACTACAAGGAAACAGTTGAGAAGCCGATTTCATTAGCTGGACATAAACCTTTCCTTGGGAAGTCAGGTATCATTAAAAAGCTAAATTTTTGGCTGCAGTCTCATGTCGTCGGTTTTCAAAAAAGTCCTTTTGACTATTACAAAAGAAGATTCCTTGCGCTTCAGATGCGCATTTTCCTTGTTAGGCAGAGCTTTTTCTTTAAACTATTAGTAATCATTCCATAGCGTAATGCTTCCTAAATCCAATACTGTACTTATATCCTGCAAACATCATTTCCCTGCAACGCAGCAGGTAGGATAAGATGAACTTCTAGGTGCGATAAGGTGATCGTTGGTCAACTCGCGACGCGCTCATTTTTACTGCTTTTTTTGCGATGTTATTGTGTTACATATATACCTGTAAGAACTGACTAGTGAGCAAAAACAGGGCTTCGGGCGAGATTCGAACCCGCGCTTCATCCATAACGAAGATGCATGCTAGTACCACCGCACCAAGGAGTCACATTTGCCAGACGACTCATCCTTAAACACCTCTATGCAAGTATCACACACCATTTCTTAAATCATTTTGGATGCTTATTGCGAGGTTTCAAAAACAGTCGATACCATAAATCGATGAGTAGCCAGGCAAATGTGGCTCCGTGGTGTAGTGGTATTAACACGCGTCCTCGCCATGGATGAAACACGGGTTCGATTCCCGGTTACCGTGTTTTTGTTAACCACTCAGTTCTCTTAGGTATAATTGTAGCAAAATAACGCTGCCAAAAAACAGCAAAAATTTTAGATTTTCGGAGTATAGGGAAGTATCTCATCATCAGCTCATAATTCTCTCGCGTGGCTGCCTAAGCCAGCGGGTCGCCAGTTGGCCAACAAGCACCTTATCGCTAACAGGTAGGCAAATTTTCTCAGTTCTCTCATTAAGTTACCAAGACCGACTATCTACTACTTTCGGCATGCTTCAATAATTCCTAATCTTTTTCTTCAAAACAAACACGAGATGCTATATTGCTTCTTCACTCAATAGCTGATGTTTTGGCAGTTCGCCTTTCTCAGTTCTTTGATGGGTGCTGAGCATTACGAGCCTATGTGATCACCTTCTAGAAATCTTTATTTGAATCAATCAGTGGAATAAAAATAAAAAAGCGGAGAGTGTGTTGAGAGATGATTATTTGTGCTTGGTACGACTGAACTCTTTCACGCCGGCAGATGATAGGAATCAGAGCCGCGCTGGTCGCTCGCGCGTCAGTCGGCGTGAAAATTTGCAGATGGAGCGCGTTAGCACATTATTGTCACAGTGTTGTAGTTACGTTGTGGAATTGGATTTTGGTTCTCACTAAAGGATTCATGGTCATTTCACGTTTCTCGTTTTCATCAGAAACTTCATACGAACAGGACCTCATTAATCGATTTTTCCGTGCTCTAGAATAACAGATTTCGTCACAAAACTTGCTTGGAAGAAATCTTCTGATTAGGATTTGTAAGAAGACCCTCAAGCACTAGGAAACGTCTAATCGCGACATGCTGACTGAGACAGCCATGTGGAGGCAATGTGAGCTGTTCATAAGATACTTTCCTACGCGTTTATATGCTCGAAAAGACTCTGACATCAGGAAGCACCACGCTGTGTTATGACGACTAATAATTCAATGGAAAAACTCTGCGCCCGGCAAGAATTATGCGCTCCTGAAACTCAGCTTCAAAGAGATTTTACAGCATTGAAGAAATTCCTTCTCGAAAACCTGCAACGTGGGAAAGTATAGCTAAAAATATGAGTTTTGCAAAGGTTACTAACACTCTTATAAAAGCTTCTGTCTTCTGAAACTAAAGCACCATTAATATTGCCATGCGAATGTACTTGCTAGTACTTCATTCTTGCAAGAAAGCTGTTGTTTCCTCTGCATTATGAGGTAAAATTGGACTCCGAAAATTTCCTTTTCAACAAATGGGGTCGGATTTTCATTTGTCACCTTATAATCAGAAAGAACCGAAATTGCATCAGTTTGGCAAATTTTTGTACTTTTGTACTTTTGTTATAGATCTGCATATACAACACTTTTCATGTCACTTCGCCGGAACCTTGGAGCAGTGAAAAACAGATTATTCGTACTTTGAATGTTATTGAGCTTTCTATAGTATTATGTTTGTAACTGTTCAGATTTCTATTATTTTAAATTTTGTCTCTCAGCAGCAATTCACCTTCATATATTGCCACTAATGAATGACTAGTCGAACGATCTATTCCATCATCATTCCGTACTTTGTATTCATATACCGCGGCGAATATCTTCCACTTTTGATATCTTCTAACCCATACAACAGCCTAAACTTGTCATAGTGTCGAATCTTGAATATTAATGATTAATTGCCAAGAACAGTGATGCTTACTGCTTACGACGCCACTATATCGGCTTCTTTCGCTAATTTCGTATTATTAGTGTACTTCACGGTCTGATCCCTTTATAGAATTATAGGACAGATTTGTTCCTATCGTTCTGCGAATGCGAGTATCTTTATCATTTGATTTTTCTGAACCACGAACACTGTTTATCGTGACTATTATTGTCATAAGATATGATCTCTGCCTCGGCGAAGTCATTTATGAGAGTTTAGAAGTCGCTAGAATCAAATCTTTTTATTTCATGTCTATATTATTGCTGAGAACGCATGTTTCTTAGTTTCGTCTTGAATACAAGATTTTGCGCACAGAAATCTTTCGTTATCACTATGTGGTCTCACTTACAGTATTTCACTGAACTAAAGAATGTTTAAGTAAGAAGAATTTAGCACTATGAGAGTGGAATATTTTCTCGTGATTGAAGTAAGTAGTTTTTGCTACTCATCTTTTGCCAGTTTATTGCAGCTATAAGACCGTAATTAATATAGGTTTGATGAACATTTCCTTCTCAAGCGCGTCACAGCTCAATTTCAGTTTCCACCGACAGTGCCAGTTGCCGAGAAGAAATGCGATCTAAATATACCTGATGCCAGTATTCGAAGCGCTCTGTTCACCACTCCTTGCCAAATTGCCTTCGACCAATTCGCCATGATAATGTTTGTAGTCTACAGGAACTTTTTTTTCATTACAAAAGGTTGCCAGAAAAAAGCTGTTCGCGGCGAAAGGGTTCCTGAAATTGTCAAGTGTCGTTCGTTAACAGCCGTTATTGTCACCATGTTGTTTGGTGTACACATTCTTTCATGGCAGATATCCCCATATTTCCAGTGCAAATTCCCGTGATCGTGTTGCTGACGATGATGCAATCCACTTTCCATCGCCATGACTGCAAGCAGCTGTGAGGTTCGAAAAGACACTCCATTTTTTACATTAAAGATTTGAGAAGTAAGCAAACAGTTTTATGCAGTGGTTTTTACTGAATTTCTTATAAGCTTTGAGCCATTGCCTAGTTCTATAAGAACTATGAAGATGCTCTAGAAACTTTTGGTGTTAAAAAAGATCGGCTGGAACGAATGACAGTTGCAATAAAGAGAATCAAAACCACCTCTTGTGTTTTTTCCGAAAATTCTGTTCAATATTTCAACCTACCTTTGTCATTCACAAAGTCAATAATAACTTTCTAACATCCCATTGGCGCGTAAGTGACTTTAACTTCAAGTTGACTCAAAAGGGTTGAAATTACAGCATCGGGTAGGAGTGCACTACGAGGTTGGATTTCGAGGACGTTCAAAACCTAAAAGGCTATTTTTTTTCAATGGTTCTTGAAGTTCTAGAGTGCTTTCAATCAAACTGAGTAAGGCTATGCAAGCCATGTTGACACTAGACGGCTTAGGTATTGCGAGGACATTGAAGCCTTCATCCTGCGCCTTTCAAATTCGCGAAGAACTGAAGTAGGATTTTGAAGGTTACAACTCACTGTTTGCATTACAAGGCGTGATACAAATGCTTGAGCACTACCGATATTAGTAGCAATACCAGGAACTCTAGCAGAAATTTCGGGCTTGCCAGTGTAAACCATGTTAACAGGCAAAGTGAATCCGGTAACACTGAAGCTCCTAGTGCTCGCTGCAAAGAAATTTCATGGTTTTTCCAATGAATAAAAAAAAAAACAAAATGGAAGATTTATTATGATTAATCACAATATGCTTCCTGAAGAAATCAGTGTTCATTTTTTCATCGAAACGCTCGAATTGCGATAACTCTAGAGTATCGATGAATTGTTACTTCTATTCTGATTTAAGTCTATAAACCTCCTGCTAACACCAATTGTATGTGTAGTATCGAATTGATTTTCAGTTAATTACCTTGACCTGCAGGCATCACTCCACATCCCAGCACTGTCGACACTATGACTAGCAACAAAATCATAAAGAGATCCAAAAGTCTCACCATGTTCAGAACAGTATCACTTTTTGGCTCTGTAAAATTCAAGAATATAATGGAGTTTTTCGAGAACAATTTTTTGAAAACTTTTGTGCCAAAATTTGCCATTTTCAAGCAGGAAGAATTGGTCAGTAGTATTGAATGCGTCTCAACTGTTTAATAATATGAAGGATATGGACGTGTGGAAGGAATTACCTGGGAGAGATAGCAGCGAATGCGGCGATAAAAATCTTACTGTTTCGGTGGTTTTATGGATGGAGTCAGATTCATACGGAAAATGAAGTGGCTGCAGTATTCCATCAGTTTTGAAAAACAAGAGAGATGACAGAATTGCGTGTAAGAAACAACAATATTGCTGCACCATGTCTAGTTTTAAGGCACAAAAATGTTGCAGTCTGACGATCTGCCATTGTATCGGAATGGGAAAGCGAGCGTTCTCAAGAACGCGATTCATGTGACAATAAACTGAGGCTTCCTTACTCACCCTTTTCCACATTTCAGTTTTCTTAACAAGGTGGATCTTTATGGAATGTCGTCAAATTTTCCTAAATCCTTCACGATTCAAAGACAAAATAAAAGTTGTTACTGTGCATTTTGTAAAGTGAACTATTATACGTTTATGTGACGGTTGCAAACTATTAAGGTAATTCATCACATCCGCTCAAATGTTACTACAAGATTCTTTAAAAATCCAAAAATGTTGCTTTCTTAATTTTCTGATAAACTGATATTGCTCAAGTCATGGAAATTATTACAGATCGGTAATGCCGAAACTAAAGGAATGCACGTTCTAGAAGAACACTGCGCTTTGTGTTTGTTGACAACAATACCGACCAGTGCAACCTAGATTGTCCTAAAAAAATGAATGATCATCAACGAGTAGATAGCTTGCAACGATCCTGTACAGGAGGGCATCGCCGAGTGAAGTTCCTTGTTTGGGCGGTGCCCGAACGACATCAATGACAAAGATCCACAACGATAAGGAAGTGCGTGGGCAGTCTACTCAAGACATTGGTTCTGAAGAAGACGGAAGTGTCGGAACGTCAGCGAATAAATTTCGTTCATCAATCTTACGGCATTAGCAATGTTTTATGAAGAAATTAGTTATTGATCAGATTGGGATTCGTTCTCATGATACGGGACAAATGAAGAAACAACCGCTCTCGCTGAAAAGACTTCTTTGCACTCTCAATAGGCATCCCAGGGCCTAGTTCTCTAGCTATTGCGCTACACTTTCGTTTTTGCAGAAGTTTTTTCTGACGTTGTAGCAGAAAAAAAATTTGCATTTTGCACCTGCATATTTCTCTCAGAATAGAACCTTTTCCTCAAACTATAACTAACCATAGCTTAAGCTTCGACGTTTTCAAGAGTGTGCTTATTTTTCTGAAAAACCTTATCATTGCAATGTGGTAGAAAAAATTAGATCGAATTTTACTTAAGCAAGGTACCTGCTTACCGGCTAGTGTGTGGGAAATCGGTGTCTGCTTGAGTGCATTCTATATAATGTTTGTGATTGATTGATCGACTGCATAGGCGCTTCAAACATGTCTAGTGCGACTTTGTTCTTCAATTTCGGAATTGTTTTCCGCTTCGAAAGGTGACCTTGTTAAAGCGTATGTGTGTGATATTACAGGATTTTCTCTGCCAATAACATGCCTTTCATTTTTTTCAACAAAGCTAGAAAATACGCGCAGCCGAGGTAAGACATGATTTTAGCTCGAATACTACAGCGTTTTAGAAAGGTCTTTTCAAAAAAAGGCCACGTAGCGTACTAGTCAGTATTCAAGCGTTGGATGATTTCCAACACTCTTATGAGAAAACTCATCCAGCGGAAAGAAAACATTTCCTTCTTTGCATCTGGAAAAAGGCGAAGAACCCCGGGCTCATCTAATATCTTAGATTTTCAAGTAATTCAATTTTTTATTGCCTTATGCTATGTTTCAAAGCAATGTTGTATGATCCTATGTAAAAAAACTCCACAGAGAATCGCAGTGAATGCGGTCCCTATGTTTTGGTTAGCTGAAGACGCTTTTTGTCAGATTCTCAAATTGCTCGGCAGCTTAATTTTGCTGATGGAAGTGCCTCGAGCATACTGGGAATGATTTTGGAAAAAATTTCTTTCATGAAACGAATCTCATATCAGTAATTATCGAAGTAGTATGTCTCGTACCTATAGAAATCGGAGTGGCATGTGCGAAGCAAAAATTTCCACTCATTCTAATCAGATTAGCGGCAGATCTCCGAGTAGAAGCTCATTGATTCCTGCTCTGCTTACTTTGCGAACTAAAATTCAAAATCATCGTCTCTATTGAAAACCGTCTGTTCTGTTGGATTTCTCTGTAACACCAGTTGTGACGAAACTAGCATTCCCTGTTGTAGCTATTGTTTTATTTTTCCAAGTAGCAAACAGTATCGCTACAGTATTCTCTCTGTGATTTTGCAGCGATATCATACTAAGATATCGAATTATTCCAATACTCTTACAAGAATACTTCATCGAAGATTATGTGAAAGTATTTCTCGCATTGTTATAAATAGATTTCTACACAGCTTTGATTATTGCTCTTTACAATTGTTCTAATCTCTCAATGGTGTAGAGTGATATGCAAAACCTTTGTGTCAAGTGGGATTTAAACCCACATTTCAGCCTGTCCTGGTGCGTGCTCAGACCGTTGCACTATCGAAGGCTGTTTTGACACTAATCTTTGCCAATTTCGTAATGAACTTAAAAAAAGCTTTGGCTTAGAGAGGGCGTCCTTTCCTGCTCAGTGCAAATACCACCTGTTGATAATACTACCGGATTTGAGTAGATCAATCGCACTTGCTTTTGAGACTTCACGCACCAGTTAGCCACAGCGAGTCAGTGTAAAGTTTAGAGATACACTTAACTACCTTGGATGTTGCTTAGTGAATACAGTGTTCTCATTAGAGAATGAACAATGCCGACTGGTCAATCTTCCATTTTTCACTGGAGAGTGCTATCATCCATGTCGGTATTTGATAAAGGTCCTAGTTGTTCATAATTTTTAACAAAGCAGAGTGGAACAGTGGATAGATTTATTCAGTGCTGCTAGCACAGACTAGACCAGAAATGAGCACTTCAACAATTTCGAGGGCGAGATTGTAGAAGCACTTATCTGGTCTTCCACAATATTACAACTCCAAAGACGATTCTCGACAAGATTCTAGAAAATCGTTGTGGTGACAAAAATTTTTCTCTTAGGATTCTAAGGCAAAATAGTGAATGATTCTAATATTACGAAGCACACAAAATTGGTAATGAGGTTTAAATACATATCAAGTTCAAAATGGCAGTGAATCGAGTGGGTAAAAACGCTTGAAACAGCTTCAGTGAATATTTCAAGCATCGAAACACAGAGAGGTTGAATGACGAGGTGAAATGTGTCTCATATGTAAAATAGCAGTGAGCTGTGTGAAAAGATCTCTCAATGAAAACGTGTAGTGAATGCGCCCATATCTCAAGGGCGCGGCTCTAATTTGGCTCTGCCCTCTAATTTCTGATTCTGCGATATTATAGCCTGTCTTCTTCTTATACAAACTATTTTCTTTAGAGACAGCGCGGAAACTGAAAATGCATTATGGAGAAAAAGTTTCTGAAGGCAGTTTTGATTGAAGAACGAAGCAAAAAATCCCGAAAGTTTTTGGTAACACGACGTTGCTAATAGGAAGTAGCAATAGCAGCAGTCGCAGTATGATGACTATTGGTCGGCGACTTCGCGTTCTTCGAATCACATGCACATTAGGTATCGGAGTAGTAGTACGCGTCGGATAAATTAGATACGTTTCTAAGATATACATATAACCTTAATTCCCTTACGTAGTTCCCAATCATTGCTGTAAGTTATTCATTGTTCACCTGAATTTTATGGAATTTACACGGAGCACTATTTCATCATCCATTGTCAAAGAGGTTTGAAGTGAAGTAGCTCCAGAATTACGTTATCACCGTCGCATGTTGCCGCATTCAGCGTTCCATTTTGCTGGTTTGCCGCCTTCCAATGGACGTACAAAGTAAATCATGAAACGAAGTAGTTTCTTTTTTGATAAACCCATACATAGGTACTTTCTGCCACTACAATTCATTTCGATTCATTCAAGCGTTTTTTTGTAGAATTAACACAGACAACGATAATCTGGTAAAAATATCACATGTTTTGAGCCATTTCGAGGTGCTGCACAGGCACCAAGAGCGTATGTGGTGCATGGTTAGAGGCGCTCTGAGTCACACACGAAGTCAGAAGTTTGATCGCGCGCTCATAGCTTACCAAGCCATCCATACCTCCGGGTTCGGTAAGTTGGTACCAAAGTGGTCTGAGGGTCGATCTGTTGAGGATGAGCAACAATGACTGGGTTGAGCAGAAGACCACCGCAAGTCATGGTAGAGGCCAGATATGCATTCAGCCAGAACAAACGAAGTTTCAAATTAAAAGCGAATGGATGGTGCATCCCTTGGTGATCAATTAATGCAGAGAGAGCTTAATCCTTCATCCTTTTATACATGCACCTGTTTCGTCCTACCAAGACTCATCATTATCACCGTCCCCGGTTCAGCCGATCCCTTGAGGCCACACTCCTCTATGACTTAATCGACGCCACCTTTTAGAGGTATGGACCTTGATAACCTCGTAAGAGCAAATATGCACACCTAAACTGTGCGTCAGATTTGGTATGCTGATACAGTAAATGACAAGATATTTGCAGCATTTACCGTTTTTCTAAAACAATTATGGAATTGCGCACATAGTCATTTCGCAACTCAAAAGCCTCAAGTCTTCTTCGCATATGTGAGCCGTAATTTGCAAAAATGGATAACATTTGTGTATGCAAACAAAGTGCTTGAATCAATATCTGACGGAAGAGAAAAGCTTATAAAATTGTTTGTAAAGTGCTGCAAGCGGAAAAAAACGAATGAAACTGTGCTAAAAATGAGCACTTAATCAAAAGGAAGTTTCGATTGGAATTCACTAAAGATTTGATGCTAGAGTGTACTCTGAAAGGGCACCGTGAGACGCTCAACCGGTAGAGAACCACCGGTAGTCTGGTTCCACCCCTGCCTTCGCCTCATCAGTCACTTATGTCTTTTAATAGATAATCGTAGTAGCGGTTGGGGTGAAGGGTGGTAGCGATTATGCTGATAGTGACGATAGTGATAGTGGTCGTAGTGATAATGATGATAGTGATAACGATAGTGGGTGGTGACAGTGATAGCGGCAGTGATAGTGATAATGATAGCTATCACAATCATCATCATCATTGCCATTATCATTATTATCATTATCGTTATCATTGCCACTATCATCTTCATCACTGTCGTCATTATTTTGATAGTGATAATAATGATTATAATGTTAGCTATCATCATCACTATCACTATCACTATCACTGCAGTATCACCATCAATTTCACTATCACTATAGTCATTATCACTATCTTTATCATTGTCACTATCACTATCATTATCACTAAAGGTCGCTATTACTACCGCCACTATCACTATTATCACTGTCGCTATCATCACTACCGCTATCATTCAATCACTACCACGACCATCTATCAAAGGACAGACTTGATTGGTGGGGCGAGGCCAGGGTGTAGGATCAGTCGCGCCTTCGGAGTCTTGTGGTCCTCAAACAGGTTAAATTTGATAAAGAAATGACAAATGTAAAATAAGAAAAGAAATAGCATTGTCAAGATAACCCTAATGTGTAAGGAACTTTTCAATACTTCAGCACTTCATTTGACCCGTCATCACAGTGTTTTCTTCTCTTTTTTTCAGCGTGTGGATACGAGTACCTCTAGTACACTTTGTTTTTCGTCTTTTTTCCTATGGAATGGTGTAGAAAACTAATTGAGCGTGTCTCCTTGCAACCTCGATGATAGTCCTGCTGTGGTGTTACATAACGTTGTTGTTGTCTGCCGGAGAGAAATGGGGTGGAGCTAGACTCCACGCGCGCCGTGACCGACATCACAAAAGATCGTCCGCAGCATCCCAATGTAAATGAAGCACATTAAACAAATTGTGAGAGGCTGTATCATGTTTGAGTCATGTCTAAGTGCCAAACAGGCACGTGTTTCGTCATACCGAGGCTCATCAGTAGCACCGTCCCTCGGTTCAGCCGATTCCCTGAGGTTATGCTCCTCTGTGAAGGAATCGGCACCTAATAAATCACCAAATGTCAGATAAGTCCCAGTTAGACGAATCTGACTCTGTATAACACTTACACGTGGCCCAAAACATGTTATATCCTTCTCAGATTATTATTGTTTGTGCTAGGTCTCTGAAAAAGCGGTCGAATGAAGAGATATGATTCACATGAGAGCCACAGGCTTGCTTACTGATCGCTACAATGTCAGATAATTCCATCACCTTCCTTGTGGTGAGTTATTTCTGTGGCGTCGATTAAGTCATAGAGGAGTGTGGCCTCAAGGGATCGGCTGAACCGGGGACGGTGATAATGATGAGTCTTGGTAGGACGAAACAGGTGCATGTATAAAAGGATGAAGGATTAAGCTCTCTCTGCATTAATTGATCACCAAGGGATGCACCATCCATTCGCTTTTAATTTGAAACTTCGTTTGTTCTGGCTGAATGCATATCTGGCCTCTACCATGACTTGCGGTGGTCTTCTGCTCAACCCAGTCATTGTTGCTCCTCCTCACAGATCGACCTCAGACCACTTTGGTACCAACTTACCGAACCCGGAGGTATGGATGGCTTGGTAAGCTATGAGCGCGCGATCAAACTTCTGACTTCGTGTTTGACTCAGAGCGCCTCTAACCACTGCACCACATACGCTCTTGGTGCCTGTGCAGCACCTCGAAATGGCTCAAAACATGTGATATTTTTACCAGATTATCGTTGTCTGTGTTAATTCTACAAAAAAAAAACGCTTGAATGAATCAAAATGATTTGTAGTGGCAGAAAGTACCTATGTATGGGTTTATCAAAAAAGAAACTACTTCGTTTCATGATTTACTTTGTACGTCCTTTGGAAGGCGGCAAACCAGCAAAATGGAACGCTGAATGCGGCTATCCTCTGATACAAGTCTGGTACAGAATAAGTAGCCTCGCAAGGGCGGAAGGCTTGGTGGGCCATAAGAGCGAAATCATCGACCAGGTGTACGACGCCACAGCTCCTACATCCACCATCCCAAGCATTCTCTTAATGAAACAATCATGCCTACAAAATCTTCGGCAAAGCAGTGGTCGCCTATCGATTACACAACTGGACTGAAACGCAAAAATGCAAAGAGAATACTGAAAAGAAACTGTTTATCGTTCAGAAATTATGTTACAAGTACACGTACACGGAGCTGTTATGGGGCTGAACTAATAGAACACGGAACTGGTTATTTAGCTTCAATGATCGTTCGTAAAAAAAATCATAACAGAGCATTTGAGAACAGATTGTCAATGGTGTTTTCAATTTGTCATTTGTGAAATGGATGAAGCAAAATTTATTATATTCTACGTCGGGGAAATATACCAATTATATGGAATTGAGTGGCATTTTCAGCTTCATACAGTAAGTCGCTCACGACTTTGTCCGCGCTGCAATTGAAGAAGAATTTTAGTTCTATTTTTGAGAGTTGGAGGTATAGTGCTGAATGAGAAGCTATCGGGATCCGGAGTTCAATTCACCGATGCGACAGTATACGAAGTAGAGAATGAAAGTGCTCCTGTCAGTCAGTGGCGAGTATGTCAGAATAGCATTGAATGCATTTCTTCTTTCATGTGAGAAACAGAAATATTTTACAGACGGTATTTGAATAAAATCAGCTATACTTCACGAGCCTAAGACACAAAAAAGGCGAAGTAATCGTTTCATAAAGAAAAGCGCTTATATAAACTCGAGCAAGCTTAGCAGAACGATTGTAGAAATGACACAGGCCATTGAGGAGGTTTTAACCCTGGTACAAGTGGAAAGAGACTCCACTACACAAAATTTGCATTAGTAGGTTTTGTTGTGCTTGCGCGTCATGAAGAAATTGCGAGAAGTTTGGAGGTGTTTTATAAACATCCACCTTGATGAGACCTCAGAACATTTGAATAGGTGAGTGATAAAGCCTCAATTTAGTGTCAAGTCAGTCGCATTATTGAGAACGTCCATTTTTCTCTTTCATCTCCAGACACTGCTAGTCTTATGAGTTATGTGATTCTTGGGGCTCACGGGAAGGCTTGATGCTCCAATGTGGCCATTTTGTCGCGATTAATTCTAAATGCTTTCTCTTTTGCCTTCTCAAATGGGTGGATTCTTAATGACATTTCAATCCTGGCTATCACCCAATCCTTCATTGAAATTTCGTGGAAGTTCTGTGGTTAATGAGAATAATTAAGGTTAACAATCGCAACTTGTGCTTCTCAATTTCTTTTGCAAATAAAGTTTTGCAGAGAGAGCTGTGCTTTGTTTTCTGTTGATCGATATCTTTTTCAACACATTTTCTCATAAAAAGCGCGCTTGCATATATGAAGTTTTGCCGATTGCCATTTTTTTATTTTTGAGAAAGTTATGATTTTATGTCGCAAAAGCAGAAGTGGGAAGGCGGGAACGGCTTATAAACCGCGCCTTTCTGTTCAAGTGATGTCCTCCAATCAGCTTGTTGTAATTAAACATTAAGTATACACCTTTCAATATTAATCAGTCATCCTGTGTTCCGGACTAGCAGATTCCGTCACAAAACGTGAGCCAAATTATTTTACTTTAAATCAAGTAATCAAGTAAGTTGGAAACCCTGCAGCTTTAGGAAAAATCAGAGAGCTGCGAGAGCGTCGTCATCCGCGTATCGGTACTATGTGTCAAACCCGCTGTGCCCTGTGAATCATCTGATACAAAGTGTGGGCATTCGTTTTGAGTTTATAATACACTTTTCCTCTGCATTTTAGGAGAAAAAATGTATACTCTTACAAACATGGCAAGGCATGCAACCTATCATTTCATGATTTCGCTACTAGCCATGATCTTGACTGTGTTTGGATGTGGAGTGATACCAACAGGGCAAGATAATGCATGGAAGGTTACCTTGGCACTACTGGAATTCTCAGACTTGCACAGTAATTTATGAGACCTAATCAAAACTAATGTATCAATCATTTGGCCTATACTGTAGAGCTGCCACAATCCTGGTCTTTGATGAAAAGATTTCAACTGCCCTCTCTTTAGTTCAATCCATTGGAAAAACATATTTTTTGATCGTTTTCAATGTTTAAATAATTAGTCGATAACATTCGAATGGTGTATCTCACTTTAAAAAGGCCTTGTTATTGCTCTGAAAAAGCAAAAACTATGATTTGCTTTTTGCTCGAAAACTTCTCTCACCAAGGCCTCCCTCTTCTGGTTTCAAAAGCCATACGACAGATCAATCTAGGAATTCCAATAATGTTTTGGTTTCTTGAACGGTTTTTTAGTGTTTTATAAGAAGGACAAGAAAATTGGGTTCCGCACTCGACGCTTTTTTCCAGTTTTGCGAAGCCCTATGTTCTTTCCTCTGTTACAGCACGACGTCCATATTTGAAGTCAAATGCATCATCGAAACTCTTAACATCTGTTCTGTCGAATAATTATTGAGACGACAAAACTACCGAATGATTATTTAAATATTGAGAACGACCAAAAAATACGTTTTTTATCAAGGTATCGAAGTGATGTGCAGATATTAGAAGTGATCCAATCTTGCGAAACTCATATCCTTTTGGCTTTTACAGCGCAATGCATGGTTCCAGTTTGAACACCAAACAAATTATTCAAATCATGAAGATTTGATCCGTCGACTGATTATTAAAACTCCGAACAAAATGCTTTGGTCACCGAGGAATCTTTCAAGAGAAACAAATATTATTTTTGCTCTTTCAGCGCAATAACAAGGCCTTTTCAAAGTTGTAATGCATTGTTCAAATTCTTTTAGAGCTATGATTACTCAATCATTGAAAATAAGCGCAAAGTGAGCTTTTTCTTCAGGGTCGAAGTAGAGAGCAGATGACGGAGAAATACCAATAAAAGTAAACCAAACCGGAACAGTTCCTGGTCTTGTCTGCCATACATTCGTCATTTCTATTCGTCATAGTGTAAATACTCGTCACCGTGTTGTTGATGATGATGCAGCTCGTTTCCATCTTTCCATTGCCAACTTCAAAAATCTCTGAGTTGACAAGAAATCATTTTTCCATAACAATAAGTAACTGAAAAATCAAATCCAGTTTGAGCACTGATTTTACAATAATTGTTCAAGACATCTCATACTGTCGTCTGACGCACTGAATACACTGTCACTCTCAATACGAAATGTGAAAGAACCCTGTTTTGAAAATAAATTCACTGATCTCAGAGGTTCAGATTTTTTCGCCATTTGGGATGTGGCTCTCACGTTGTTTGGTTTCTAGTGATTTTTGATAAGTGTCGATTTTTTGGTGAAATTCATTTAATTATGCTTTTGTCAACTGTTGCATTTTTTGAAATCTTCGAGATGGTTCATTTATGATCGCTCACGCTTATTCTTATCCGTTGGACCGAGATGAACTTTCGGGCATTTCACTGATGTGTAAGTGATGTTGACAGTGAGTCGGTCCAAAATGACTGAGATTACAGCATCAAGAAGGAGTGCACTACGAGCATGACTTTCATGAACGTCAATGACCTGAAGAGCAAACTTTCCATAGTTGAAAATTATGCTGAGGTGTTTTTAGTTAAAATACGTGGAGTAAGACAAATAATATTGATACCAAAAGGTGAATTGTTGTGAGGGAACTATCACTTCTCAGGCCTTCTCGGAATTGGCAAAAAACAAGGAAACACACAAAATATATGACTTGCAAACTCACTATGTGAATTACAGGACGTGATACAAATGCCTGAGCTTCACTCATGTCGGCTGCAATTCCAGGGACACGGGGACGGACTTCGGGTGCGGCAGAGCAAACCATCGCAACAGGCAATGTGAAACCGGAGACTTTGAAAGTCCTAGTTCTCGCTGGAACAGTATTTTGTGATACTATGGAAACTCATTAGAAAAAAAGGAAAAAGTTCAGAAATTTCCAAACTTGCACTGTTTTTTTCTATTTAGATTTGAAATCTTTTCATCAAAGACCAGGATTGTGGCAGCTCTACAGTATAGGCCAAATGATTGATACATTAGTTTTGATTAGGTCTCATAAATTACTGTGCAAGTCTGAGAATTCCAGTAGTGCCAAGGTAACCTTCCATGCATTATCTTGCCCTGTTGGTATCACTCCACATCCAAACACAGTCAAGATCATGGCTAGTAGCGAAATCATGAAATGATAGGTTGCATGCCTTGCCATGTTTGTAAGAGTATACATTTTTTTCTCCTAAAATGCAGAGGAAAAGTGTATTATAAACTCAAAACGAATGCCCACACTTTGTATCAGATGATTCACAGGGCACAGCGGGTTTGACACATAGTACCGATACGCGGATGACGACGCTCTCGCAGCTCTCTGATTTTTCCTAAAGCTGCAGGGTTTCCAACTTACTTGATTACTTGATTTAAAGTAAAATAATTTGGCTCACGTTTTGTGACGGAATCTGCTAGTCCGGAACACAGGATGACTGATTAATATTGAAAGGTGTATACTTAATGTTTAATTACAACAAGCTGATTGGAGGACATCACTTGAACAGAAAAGGCGCGGTTTATAAGCCGTTCCCGCCTTCCCACTTCTGCTTTTGCGACATAAAATCATAACTTTCTCAAAAATAAAAAAAATGGCAATCGGCAAAACTTCATATATGCAAGCGCGCTTTTTATGAGAAAATGTGTTGAAAAAGATATCGATCAACAGAAAACAAAGCACAGCTCTCTCTGCAAAACTTTATTTGCAAAAGAAATTGAGAAGCACAAGTTGCGATTGTTAACCTTAATTATTCTCATTAACCACAGAACTTCCACGAAATTTCAATGAAGGATTGGGTGATAGCCAGGATTGAAATGTCATTAAGAATCCACCCATTTGAGAAGGCAAAAGAGAAAGCATTTAGAATTAATCGCGACAAAATGGCCACATTGGAGCATCAAGCCTTCCCGTGAGCCCCAAGAATCACATAACTCATAAGACTAGCAGTGTCTGGAGATGAAAGAGAAAAATGGACGTTCTCAATAATGCGACTGACTTGACACTAAATTGAGGCTTTATCACTCACCTATTCAAATGTTCTGAGGTCTCATCAAGGTGGATGTTTATAAAACACCTCCAAACTTCTCGCAATTTCTTCATGACGCGCAAGCACAACAAAACCTACTAATGCAAATTTTGTGTAGTGGAGTCTCTTTCCACTTGTACCAGGGTTAAAACCTCCTCAATGGCCTGTGTCATTTCTACAATCGTTCTGCTAAGCTTGCTCGAGTTTATATAAGCGCTTTTCTTTATGAAACGATTACTTCGCCTTTTTTGTGTCTTAGGCTCGTGAAGTATAGCTGATTTTATTCAAATACCGTCTGTAAAATATTTCTGTTTCTCACATGAAAGAAGAAATGCATTCAATGCTATTCTGACATACTCGCCACTGACTGACAGGAGCACTTTCATTCTCTACTTCGTATACTGTCGCATCGGTGAATTGAACTCCGGATCCCGAATAGCTTCTCATTCAGCACTATACCTCCAACTCTCAAAAATAGAACTAAAATTCTTCTTCAATTGCAGCGCGGACAAAGTCGTGAGCGACTTACTGTATGAAGCTGAAAATGCCACTCAATTCCATATAATTGGTATATTTCCCCGACGTAGAATATAATAAATTTTGCTTCATCCATTCCACAAATGACAAATTGAAAACACCATTGACAATCTGTTCTCAAATGCTCTGTTATGATTTTTTTACGAACGATCATTGAAGCTAAATAACCAGTTCCGTGTTCTATTAGTTCAGCCCCATAACAGCTCCGTGTACGTGTACTTGTAACATAATTTCTGAACGATAAACAGTTTCTTTTCAGTATTCTCTTTGCATTTTTTGCGTTTCAGTCCAGTTGTGTAATCGATAGACGACCACTGCTTTGCCGAAGATTTTGTAGGCATGATTGTTTCATTAAGAGAATGCTTGGGATGGTGGATGTAGGAGCTGTGCGTCGTACACCTGGTCGATGATTTCGCTCTTATGGCCCACCAAGCCTTCCGCCCTTGCGAGGCTACTTATTCTGTACCAGACTTGTATCAGAGGATAATAGCACTGCCTCGACATGTCGGTGGGCCACTGCGAGTCATTGCAATGTGATATGTGAGCTCTTTTTGACTATGAAGGAACAAATGGAAAACCGACCTTAATTGCTGGAGAGGAACTTTTCATAGGAATGCAAACCGCCATTCGAAAGCTGAGACTTAGGGCTACTTCTCCACGTCACAGTTTTTTCAAAACACGCCTTTTTAACGTTGTAGCATCTAGATCACAGCTATGTTTCACATTCGATTTCGCCTTCATTTTTGTCACGCGTCTAATTCGCTGGAAGCCAAAAAGTATACCAATGTGCAGAAAAATTTTTTATCACCTTAGTCAATCGTTTCATCCGAAGATTTATTCGAAACGAAGGAAAAATTTCCATTTAAATAACAAAATATCGGTTGTTCCACCTCGTACCGCCCCTGTCACGCTACCTGCGACAGCCTTTGCCTTGTTGAATAGCCAGTAAACGATTTGCCAAAAATGCAAAATTCGATCTCATTTCCTCTGCTAGACCTTATTTCCCACAAAATAAGAGACACCCCTGAATCCAGGAAACATTAAACTATCAGATGATTACTAACACTTTGAAGAAAGAGATCTGTCGGTAAGATTCAAGGCACAAATCAAAAGACAGGAGGAGATCAAAGGGTCAGGGAATTTTTCAAAAAGTAAACAATTTTTGAGTTCTTCAAAGTTTGTGTTATAGTTTGATTACTGACATTTTAAGGAAGAATTTTATCCAGCGGAATTTGAGCGAGATAGGAGAAAAACAAGTGGTTTTTTGGAACATGATTTTATTTTCAATGTGACAGCGCTATAATTGGACGTTTTGAAAAGCCATCAAAGCGATGCTGTAGCCTGAACTTTCAGCTTTCGAATGGTTACCGACAGTCCCATGAAAGTTTCTTTTTTGCGAATGAAACCGGTTTTTTATTTGTTCCTCTAAAATAAGAAAGAAGCAATATATGCATTCAATGAGTTCAAGAGAAGCTGAAAAAATAGGAAGGCCATCACTTAGAGGTTGGCCACCGCCGAGAGCTTTTTAACCCCTCCAAGACCACCAGTTGTAATCGTGATGTGCAGTGAAATCGAGGTTTTGGGAACTAGTCTGAGATTTTTTGTAATATTTCGATACTTTATGGTTTTCTCTGCACAATCGTATGCTATTGTTGCAAACATAACGTTTGTGTTTGAATAAAAAACTCTCTTTCACTACGCAATCACAAATGCTGATATTTTGCCAGTTGCAATAGTCTTTACAAAGGATGCAACGACAGTCTATCAGTTTTGATATATTTTGTTATATACAGCACTCAAAATTTATGATAATGACTGAAAATTGGAAAATAATGAGTACTTTACTGATTTTCTTCTTTAACCAAAGCACGAGGTGTCACAATAAACTTTATTGGATAGCTGACGTTTCGGCAGTTCGCCTTCTTCAGAGCCTGGAAAGGTCAAATTGTCCGCGGACCAATCAGTCAAACACCTCCATTACTCCTTTAGAAAAAATCACCACACCTAGATTTCAATCGCATCAAGCGCAAAATCAACTCTCAACATACTCACCGCTTTTTATATGTGTTCCACTGAATGATCCAAGTGGAGATCACCGGAAGGAAATCACATAGGCTCGTAATGCACCTTACCCTTCAAAACAACAATCTTATATGCTGACTCCAATCACGAGTGATATCAAGGCATTCCTCCCTGCGATTTATGGTTGGATTGGTGGCAATAATCCAAAACGCTTCCAAGATATTTCGCGCTGATGTTTTTTGCTCCTGCGCAAAGATGGTGACTTCGATTTCAAAATCAACTCCGTCATGCTTCTCTGCCCTATGCATCCCTAGCGGGGTGTTCCGTCTCTTAAGACGTTTGTCAGCTAGGTGTTCTTCTATGCCAGCATAGAGCGGCCTACCCGTTTCGCCAACATACTTATCACTACACGCTTTGCACGAGACTAGGTAGGCTGTACCTACGCTCATGCAATCACCGTCTCTGCCGTTAGGACATATTTTACAATCTTTCGTTATACAGAGACGAGAAGAAGAAGTACCAGCAAGATTCTTCCGACTGACAAAAGAAGCATTATCACTAAGGCAGAAAATTGTCTTAGCCCGACAATGTGTGAAGTTTCTTTAACGCTGCATAGAAAATCGAATCGTTCCGAACTTCATAAAACGAAAACGACTTCACGCGATATGTGGTGTACCAGAGGACAGCCATCGAATACTGGAAATCGAAATGAAAGTGCTCCGCGCCTGTCTACGAAGCAAGCAAGACAATCTGTACGCTATGCTGAAGAAGTGCGAGGCGAAGGAATTTTATTGTGATCAGTATTTGGAAGGCAACCTTCGGAGGAGAATAGTTGATTGGTCAAAAGTGATTTGCGAGTCCATTAGATTGAATGCTAAAGTTACTTTACGGAGAAAATTCGATAATCTTTTGAGTAGATCGCATAACATGACTTTGAGAAGGCACACGGATACCGCTAATGAAGAGCAAGCGAGTCACAATAGGGCAAGTAATGCACCAAGAAATTCAAGGGTTACTGTGCTAGGAGGCATAACTCTCCCTGATGGTGCGCGCTCGCTATTAGAATTGTCCAAACTTTTCACCATCTCAACCCATTTTTGAGTGTTCTTGCGTAAGGTTGTTTGTGGCTTACATGATTTGCAAGACCAACTCCGTAAAAAGGCCAGGGCCGAAGAGACTAATAGGAATGAACAATAGGTAGAGGCTGCACCAATACCACCATTTCCTGAGCCGTTCTATAGACAACAAGACCCCAACGAGGAGGTTGATAGGAAATTCCGGAAATTTGCGGACGAGACTTTTAGAGCCCTCAGTCACTATCGCACGAAAAAATTTTAATCGAACCTCACCGAACTACGAAGGCGCGGCATGAAAGAGGTTCGAGAGTTGATAAGGGAAGGGAGGATAAGGTTATCAGTTAGTGATAAGGGTGGAGAATTTGTTGTGATTCCTCGACAGTTAGATATCGCAATAACGAGCAAGCATCTCGAAGATGCCTCGCTTTACCGATCATCTTCTGTAAAGGAATTCAAAAGGCAAAACCGCAAATTAAACAATGACTGGGTCCGTACGGCAAAAGCGGCAGGCTTAAGACCATCTATCATTTACTCAATTGAAAATCCAGTCACCAACATGTCCAGTCTTATACTTACTTATAAAAACACATAAGTTAGTATCCACTGATAATCTAATGTCTAACGATCCAACTATATTCAAGGATAGACCCATCATCAGCTGTGTAGGCGGACCGACGGATAGTATAGCATGGTTTTCAACTTTAATGACATCTCAGTTGCTAGGACACATTCCAGCCCATCACAAACACTCAGATGTTTCCTGGATCGTTTACGTAACGCGAACCCGAACAGCGCGTACGTAATGGAGTCATTCGACGTTGCTGCTTTATATACCAACGTGTCGAATGACTCCGTATTGCAAGCCACACATGAGCTTCTGATACAACACCATGGAGCTGTAAACATGTATGGCTTTTCAGCTGAGTAGTTCATCGTCCTATCAAAAGAGTGTCTGGACGGCTCAATTCAGATGGTCCGGGAAGTATTTTACTCAAATGAGAGGGCTGGCAATGGGGCAGCGACTGGCACCTAGCCTGGCGATTGCCTTTGTGTCTAAAGTAGAAGCACCAGTAATGGGTCTCCGGCCATTACTCTACTGTAGGTATACAGATGATTGTTTGGTTATCTGCTCCACTCAAGAGGAGCTAGATAATTGTTTTAGATTGCTGAATGAACAGTCAGAGTATATAAGATCCACCCGTGAGATACCAAAGACGATTGGCTTCCATTCTTGAACGTACAAATAAGCTTGACTGAGAGCGGCTACATAACGAACTGGTGCCGGAAGCCAAGTAACAAGAATATCCTGGTTCACTATCTCTCTTCTAATCCCTTCACATACGGAGAAGGCGGTAGTAAAAAACATGTTTCGAACAGCAGCCAATGTATGTACCGGGGAGGAGCAGAGAGTAGAATCCGCGAAACTGGCGCAGGAAATAGCCACTTCTATTGGATACGAATTTGTAGCCCCTCAGCTTAGGCTTAGAGGAAATAATGCGCCTCCAAACGAAAACTTAATCGGAAGGAAAGTCCCGTTTATCCTTCCGTTCTTTTCAAGTGAGATTAGTACAGCTATAAAATGCTGTTTGAAAAGAGCGGGTTTAGAGCAATCGGTGACCATTATTGAAATACCACCGAATACTCTAAAACGCCAACTAGTTCGCTACCGCTTATATGACCGTCTCTGTATAATGAAAGATTGTAAAATATCCTAACGGCAGAGCGGTGATTGCATGAACGTTGGTACAGTCTACCAAGTCTCTTGCAAAGCGTGTAGTGATAAATATGTTGACGAAACGGATAGGCCGCTCTATGCTGGCATAGAAGAACACCTAGCTGACAAACGTCTTAACAGACGGAACACCCTGCTAGGAACGCATAGAGCACAGAAGCGCGACGGAGTTGATTTTGAAATCGAAGTCACCATCCTTGCGCAGGAGCAAAAAACATCAGCGCGAAAGATCTTGGAAGAGTTTTGGATTATTGCCACCAATCCAACCATAAATGGCAGGGAGGAATGCCTTGATGTCACTCGCAATTGGATTCAGTATATAAGACTGTTGTTTTGATGGGTAAGGTGCATTACGAGCCTATGTGATTTCCTTCCGGTGATCGCCACTTGGATCATTCAGTGGAAGACATATATAAAGCGGCGAGTATGTTAAGAGTTGATTTTGTGCTTGATGCGATTGAAATCTTGGTCTGGTAATTTTTTCTAAAGGAGTAATGGAGGTGTTTGACTGATTGGACTGCGGACAATTTGACCTTTCCAGGCTCTGAAGAAGGCGAACTACCGAAACGTCAGCTGTCGAATAAAGTTTATTGTAACACCTCGTGTTTTGCTTAAAGAAGGAAATCAGTAATTATATTGAAGCATGCCGAGGTTAATAGACAGTCGGTCTTGGGAATGAATACTTTGTTATTAAGGATGCTACACAGTGAACGAGATGCCAGGTCATCGACAATGGAGCAAAATACTGTCGTGCGAGCAAGCTTTTTCCGGTGGGCAAAGCTTTTTCTCTAGACTTCTAGTTTTCAGTGGACAGCCTGAATTTCTGCGAGTACGATTGATCAGCTGTTTTCTAAAATATTCAGTGAGCACTTGCAGCGAAAGCAGCTATATTTCAAGTTTGGTTTTCTTTGCACGCTAGCTTATAGTCTGCGGATAGTATCTGATAAGGAAATGACGTGTCTTGAGCAGTCAGGTCTAGTGCTATAGAGGAGCGTGTTTCGTCGTACCGGTACTCTGCGGACACCTTTGTATTGAAAATTCAGCAGGCCTTTTGATAGTGTATTTCAAGGTTACTCTAACATTGCTGTCTTGTTGAAATAAGTTCTTGTAGGGTAGTGTAAGTTAAAAAAAATAATATCTCGCTCCCAGAACCTCCATCGAACATAGGGCATATATTAACAGGAACACTATGATCATGTAGAGGTAACTGTGTTGTATTAGAATCTCGCAATAAATTTAAACATTTCCTTGCTACAGAGGAAAAATTTTCTAAATTAGTAAGAAAATCGCACTCACTCTGATGGGGCTACTCGATAGTGATATAGTGACATAAGTGATAATTGAACTTCTAATTAATTTTTTTTCAAAGTTCTGCCTCTTTAGTTGAGATCGAAACAGATACTGAAACGAGAGTTTTCTGGACATAATATGCGCACATCATGAATCATAGAACTTTTTGGAAGAATACTGGAAAGAATGACTACTTAGCTGAGCTTGACATATTTAGCTAGTGAAAATGCTATTAGTATTCTTCTCAAGTTATGTCGAAATGATGGGACACATCACACATATGTATTCTACCCATAATCTCATTTTTTTCATGTCACTTAAAAAGAACTTTGTTTCGACTCAATAAAATTAATTACAATCTAGTTCACCTCCCTTTTCACATAAAGGAAATGAACTTACTGATAACAACTCGAAGGAGAATTGCAGATGCAAATGATCTAACTGTGTATGTGACAGGGGTAACTGATATGAATATTTGGCGCCCTGTAGAAAATCTTCGAGAATTTCGAAAATACTTACTTTCGAGATTTTAAAAGATTTTGATACCGTTGGTTAGGCGGTGTTATGTAAAGACGCTTTGTCAATGTTCACCTGCTGCTCGTTGTTTTTAACGCGTTTTAGGACCTTTAGAAAAAGCGTGGTGCACAAGTACTTGTGGTTTTTGCCAATATCGATAAATCGTGATAAGTCGTCCAAGAACGCCTCGAAGTCGGCGGTTCGACCGCAGTTCGCCGGGGAGATCTCTCGGCGACCCCACAGCCAGCTAACAACCAGGTCCAGCCGGCTGTAACGCGAGTTGCAGCCGATATTAGAGAATGATGCCGATTCGTTGTATGTGGTTGCGTGTGTGTATGTGCCGGTATCACGAAGACTAAACGCAGCTTAAGAGCGCATTTTAAATAAAAACGTAAAAGTAAACCTATGCCTAAATCTAAACCTAAACCCCAAAGCCTAAGCTTAAGCGCAAAGAAAAAGCGTGGTGCAAAAGTAATTGCGGATTTTTCAAACTTTCCAATTTCGATAAATCGCTATAACGCGGCCGAGGCAACGTTAAAGACGCAGTTTAAAGCAATATTAACTAAGAAGAGCGCGCTACAGCAGCTTACGGTGGCTTACGGTATCTTACGGTGGCCACCCTGTCACTTGACAGTCGGGTTAAGTCATCGGTCACTCGACTCAAACTACAAGCCCATATTGGCGAATGATGCGTATGCGTGTATGTGTGTGCATGCGTGACTAAGATGAAAAGCGAAGCTAAAGTCAAAGCCAAGCATAAGCCTAAGCCTAAGCCTAAGCATTAAGCACTAAGCCGGAAGCCCAAGCGTAAGCTTAACCCTAAGCTATAGATAAATAGCAATGCGCGCTGATCCAAAAATAGTTGCGGATTTACAATGAGCGCCAATTTGTCGATACGGCCAAAATCGAGAACTATAAAAAGGCGAAAAAGGCAATTATGAGCGAATTTGACTCAATGAAGAATTCCCCAGCTGGAACTCCAACTGACAGCCAGGTTAAGCCGGCTGTCACCCTACTGCACGCTACAGCTTAAGCCTAAGCATTTTCAAGCCTTCGATGTTTGTCTCACGCTCATGTCATCACTTCAATTCTCAATGTTCCGCAAACATAGACTCAATTCAATATATGTATTCATATTCAAAAGTGGAATTAGGACCCAAAAGAACAATAATCTACATCTGAATAGAATATTCTTCAAACTGCCATTTATATCAAACGAGATCAGTAGCGCGGTTAAAAGGTGCCTAAAAAGATGCGGTCTTGAAAATTCCGTGGTAGTTGTCAAAATCCCACCTCCAGTCCTACGTCATCAGCTGATCCGCAATAGACTTTATGATCGATTGTGTAACACCAAAAGCTGTATGATCTGTCCTAAAGGAAAAGAGGGGGATTGTGTGAAATGGGGTACATATATTTGCTAACATGTAAAATGCGGGAAAGAATATATAGGCGAAACGGGTAGACCACTTTCCACTCGCATAAATGCATCTAGATAGTTAATCTAGTATAGATAAAACCAAACCTTTAGGTTTGCATAGGGCACAAAAACACAGCAACGAAGAAATTGATGAGACTGCCACGAACCTAGCGCATTAATCAAAAACATCCACGCGCAAAACTCTTGAGGCACTTTGGATGAACGCTAAACACACCGAAATGAACCGAAAGGACGAATGCGTCACCATCACACGAGATCTCGCACAATTTCTTCGTTTGATCTTCTAACCTCACCTAGGCGGCACATAAATAAGATTGTCCGAGCCATTCAAATAGACTAATACTACATACTCTCAGGCTCTAAAGAAGGCCGGTCGCCGAAATTGCTACGACTTTACCCACCTCTAGTCAGCTAATCAAGATAAGTTTCCTTAATTTTCATATATCAAGTTTGACTATGCCGAGGTTTATAGAAAGTCGAACTTTTAAATTGCTGCGATATCTCAAAAAGAGTGATGGTAGAACAGTCGTAGGTAATGCAGTTTGATAGCATGTGCACCCGGAAAGAGCGAAGTTAGGGTTTGATTCCCGTCTAACATCAAGGTTTTAAAGCACTAGGAGCTTTGGTGTCACCGGATTCAGTTTGCCTATTGCCATGGCTTAAACTGACATGTCCACAGTGTCTGCTAGAGTGTTTGATGTTGCTGTTAACAACAGAAGTGCTCAGGCATTCCTGTCACGTCTTGTAATGCTAACAGTTAGTTTGTAAACTGCAGAATTCTAGAACGGTTTCTCCAGAATTTTGGAAGAGTGTAGAATGTGAGCTTCACATATCCATAAATACCTCAGCCTCTTAGCGTTAATATAATAGTGTGTTGAAATGGGTTTTATCACTTTACCTAATATAACTAAAAACGCTTTTGATAACAAACTTTACCAACAAATAAAAAAGTTTTCTTTTCAAGTCTTTGACATTTTGTAAAGCCAAGCTCGTAGTGCAATCCTTCCTGATGCTGTAATTTCAGTCATTTGAGTCAAGTTGAAGTAAAAGTCACTTACAAATTAATGCTGTGACAAAAGGCTTATCTTGGTTTAACGGATAAATCGGATAAGGGCAGGTATTCAATATTGACCATATGAAAAATTCCTAGGAAAAATATCGGACTGGTGCAAAAAAACATGCGGCTTATGTATTGTTGAAATTAACGAGATAGCAAAAACTAATCAAATTTACTTTTGCAGTAATCTAACACATGATAGGTAGAACAGAATTTTACAAATATTAAATGAAAAGGACATAATGCTGGAAAGTTGTTGAGGCCATGGAATGAGAGAAAAACTATCATAATGGTAAGAAAATAGGGACCTTCTGAACTAATAACTTTCTAAACGAGCTTCCCATACTTTTTTTATAAGGAAGCTGTAGTATTAAACGTGTCAGGTAATGGTTTAAAAGAATAAAGCTTTCGCTATTAATCAGTCTTTGAGGGATGCGCCGTGCATGCGTTTTCAATTTTTGATATCGTTTGAGGTGATCGAATGAATATCTGCCTTTTACAATGATTCGCAGTGGCCTCCCGTTGTGCTGAGTCGGTGCTGATTATCCTAGTAGACAAGTCTGAGACCATTCTGGTACCAATTTAGCAACCCCAGTCTGACTGATGGCTTGGTGAGCCATGAGCGCGCGATCAAACCATTGACCTCATGTGCGACACAGAGCAACTCTAACATAGCGCCACATGCGCCCTTTTAGACAGTTGATGATGTCTTACTATATGATATCTTACTTCCAATAGATTCTTTGAAAGGAGCTTATTCAGTGGATAAAATTTATTTGTTGAAAAATACATGGTTCTCAGCATTGAGTTTCTTTTTACTTTTCCAAAGCTTCAAACCATCGTATGCGGTGGTTCCAGAAGTTTCATAAAGAAGACACATTTTAACAAGAGTATGAGCGTTTCATATCAACTGGGTTATTGCTAAACCAAGAAGCCAAGCTATTCAATCCGTGAGTCAGTACTTATATGTTTTTACGTTACGTTCATTTGAAGTTCATGGGCTAAATGCGCTGCTGAGGTTGCGAGTCGTCTGCTGCTTTACGAGCAGTTTCAAACTCGAATAAGAAAATCGTTTCGAATCGTATTTTGTCTAACATCTTTATCTTGAGTTAAGTAAACATAAAGGTTAACAGCAAAATGGGACGTCATTGAAGACAGGACATACATGGGAAGATGCGCTGATATGATGTATAACTGCATCCATATGAGAATATAATATAACGGCGCAATCTAACAATGGATTCATCGCAGTTACTTCTTCGCCAACCTATTAAATCGCCGCGTAGCGATAAATAGAGACGGTTTATCGATACAGCAGCTTATGGTTTGGGGAAGATTTTGCCCAAATGAGAATGTTAGCAATGCGGCAGCGACTAGTACCTCGTAACTTAAGCCTTTGGCCCAAAATAAAAGCTCCAGTAATCGATTTCCGATTATGGCTTTATTTGAGAACAGATGATTGGCATGTGCTTTTCTTAAGAAGAAATGGACAGATATTTTAGAGAGCTTAATCTTTCGTCGGTGTACATAAATCCACACGTGAGATGCAGAAACATGACTGGATTCCTGTACAAATTTGCCTATCCGATAACGGCTGATTTACGAACTAGTGACGAAAGCCAAGTAGCAAGCCGGCTCGTCAAAAAGGCGCTTGCGAAAAACATGTTTGAACATTTGCCGGTGTCGGTACTGAACGAGACCGAGGGAGTATCTGTAGCTAACTTGAGAAATAGATACAATGGATACAAATTTGTAGCTCCTCGGCATGAATTTAGAGGAGTTTGGGCGCCCTAAAATGGAAATTTCTGAGAAATAAAGATCCCATCAAACTCCTCTTGCCTCTTGAACGAATCAATATGGCTATAAAACGTTGTTTGGAAAGGGTAGGCTAAGAATCATTAATGATTATTTGAAATACCACTAAACACTTTGAGGTGCCGATTAGTTCGCAACCGCTTATACAACCGTTGTTGTACTAAATGTGCAAATTTGACTTCGCCATCTTTTGCGGTATGAATATTCAATGAGTACAAAAGAAATTTTCAATTAAAATTAGTTACAATGTAGTTCTCCACCACTATCTGTAACATTTAATTAGTTTTTGGGTAATCTGTGAATGCCATCATAGAAAACTGTCGTAAGCAAAATTGGTAAAATTTGGTAAAAATTTTTAGAAATTTACTCATTCTTGGATTGAATTGGGTAATTTCTAGTGGCAAGTATAAAGGTGCAATATCCATAGAGTAAGGCAGGTATGCGAAAATCTCTCAAAACCTCCCACCTAGCTTCTCTATGACGTTTTCAACCGTCCCTGCAATATGAAGTTTGCGTTATCACGCAGAAAATTGCAAAGTTTGTATGACTAATGGAGCATAGGCGATGAAACAGTTGCAGAAAGGGCGGTTAGGCAGTGGTTGCGAAGCACATAGCAGCAGAGCACACCTCGGTTGGATTAGTCGGGCTCGCGCCGTTCACAAAAAGCTCCACTGATTTTGCGAGTCGCCATTAACATTTTCCCCTGGGCACTTCTCGCGCATGAGTAGCAAGCAATTTTGTTTCCATTACTGCTTCAACTCGAAGCAAGTATAGGCAAGTTGTAGACCAAAATATTCGCAAGAAGTGAAACGGCACCAAGATCATACAAGCTTAATTATTTTTGTTTGGTGAATCTACGAAGTGAAACTTCCGCAAATGTCGTTGCTGGTTTACAAAAGTCGTTATCTCCAAAGTAGTGCAGAAACAACACAAAATATTTTGCATACAAAGACGCACGGAATCAATAGCGCTTTTGGAAGACTTTCAGGGAAAAAACTTTGCGCATCTTCATTTTTACTATCATTACCTGTAACCTGAACCAACCGTCGTCCCGTTGATCATCGAGTGACTCAAGCTGGCATCGGCAAACACTTCTGTCTTTCCCCATTGCGTGCAAGGGTACCTCGTCGATCCTCCTTGCTCTAGCGATTCGTTGGTCTTTCTTCTAAACTTTTCGTGAGGAAATCAGACCATTATTGGGTCGGTGGTCTCCCGTGGAGCGCTTAATATTCCTGAGAAATCCAATCGGTAACGCTCTCGTTCATCGATTGCCGTTGAAGCGCATTACGCTTTCGGCCCACCTCATTTTCGAAAGCATCGTGTGTACAACAGCATCGCTGACCTTCAATCGAGGGCTCAGGTCAAAAGTCCCTATTTCTCTCCCTCTCATTTGCGAGCTACAAATACTCATAGCATAGACCTCTTGACTGCGTGTTCAGTAACGACAAATGATCTCTCATCTTGCCTACTGTTGCATACAGGTGTGCTGCTGCATATGTCAGGGCAGAAATAAGCGTCGAGTCGGAAAGGCTGGAGCAAAATCGGACGCTCTTAGTTCGTTTTCACTACGTACTCGATACTCGTAATCGGTGCGAGCCGCTCTTTTCCTCCTACTCAACTCTGAAAGGAGGTCCTTCATTATGTTGACTTCACGACCTAAAAAGGAGTAACCTGAGCATTCGGCGATGTTGTTCCATTCAACGTGAATGGAGCATTCGAAACATATCCGCTCCTCATAGACACCGTTTCCGATAAATTTAGTCGGAGACCAATCTTTTCTTAGGTGTTATCGAAATCGGCCATCATTCATTCCGCCTGGCTGATGCTTGATGTTTCCAAGACAGTATCATTAGCGAAGAAAAGATTGGTTCGATTGTCGACCGTTCCTATTCACTCTCATATCGTCCCATTCTATATTCGTATGACGCTTTGGAAGGTGGCAGTGAATAATTTTCGGCGAAATTTTATCGCCTTGCCGAACCCCTCTTCTTATGTCGGATGGTGATATTGTTATAGATGGAGATATTTTGGTCGTGAAATCTTTATATAGCTCACGAAGAATCATTATATACCGAGTGGGGACGTCCTGGCTGACCAGACCTTCTACAACCGCTTGTGTCTCACTGAATTGAAACCCTTCTTCAAATAGATGAAAGTGAAGAAGAGTGAACTTCTGTACTGTGCACAATTTCATGTCTTGTGATCGTGTGGATGTGGCTTATGGTACTGATTTTTTTTTGGAAACCCTGCTTCCTCGTATGTCTGTTCCTTGCTCAGTGATTTGTCAATCCTGTTTAGGATCTGAGAAAACTCGAGTAAAAAGTTTTTAAACGATAGACTGCAAGCAGACTGGGAGATAATTGCCTAGTGTCGTGAAGGTCTCCCTTTTTGAACAACAACACTGTCTAACTAGTTTTCCAATGACTGAGAACCACGCATTCCGTTAGATGACGAGTGAAGTGGTGAGCCAGAATGTTGATAAGGACTGGCGATAGGTTCTCCAGTGTTTTGGTCCTTATCCTATTTGAACCAACTCTTGCTCTGCTCTTCACCGACTATAACTTGCAGGATTTCGGAAGGGAAAGCCAATAGAGCGACAAGTTCATCTTCTTTCCATTCATGTGACGGTAAGAGAGCATGGCTATCGAAGACATCCGAATAGTAATTCAAGACTTTCTCTGTCGCACGTTTGGAGGCTGCGAAGCGACCCGTCAGGGCGTTAGAGCGCAATCATTTTGGTCTTGACATTGATGAAGCTTCGGTGGGCATCGCGAATGCTCTTCCCAGCTCCGTGCAGCTTTTGTCATAACTGCTGCTCTTCTCTCTTTGAGTTCTTTTTTATAGCTTCTCTGCAGCGTTTACATGTCAGGACGTGAGGTTCCGGTTGACTGTAGCTCGTGCGATTACACGTATCAGCTTGAGTGTTTGCGGAGACAAGCGTCTCTTTGTGACTATAGGGCTACCGAGTTTCATAGAGCTAACGTGAAGACGTTGAATGAACAGGTCAGTGCTGTTTGTAGATGTTGTCAACAACGTGATCTTCCCCCAAAAGCCGACTGTCAACTTGAGTACGTCCCTGTTTATGGTGTAATGTGACTTCGTTGTTTGAGTTAGCGGCCTTTCTCTCCTTTCTGGGAACAATGGAACGCAGTGTCAATGAGACGATGGTCTGATCCTCTGCAGAACTTAGCAACAGCAACAGCAAAATTAGCGACATCAGTCAGGCACAACCTTTGATTTACTAAGACGTGGTCTTCTTCGTTATGACACTCTCTTTTGCGTGACTTCCACGTTCACCGTCGAGAATGACGCTTCTAGAATTGTGACTTACCATGAATGATTTAGGTCATTATATTAAACTCAGACGGCCCCTGACCTTGTGTCGTTCTATTCCAACTCGTGCGTCACAGTCTTACGTTCTTCAGATCACCTAGGCAAAATTTTCGCCTTGAAATCTTTGACAATGATTTTGGGAAATGTAAGGTCTTTTCGAAGCACTCTTTAAGGGCCATATTGAAACGCTTCGACCTCGTCTTCGTCATAGCGTGATGGTGGTGCGTAAGTAGACGAAAATGGTCAAAGCCGGGATGGATACCACATCGTTTCAACCGTAATCGTGCGATACGGGTTGTTAGTTGTTCAAATGAATCGAGCTCACGGTCAAATTCGATTTGGCGAGGACGCCAACGTCGCCGACATCTTCGCGATCGCATGTTTCCAAGAAACAGTTCTTCTCCGGTGTCATAAACAGCGTGAAAAGGATGGCGTCTTCTCGTCTCAGCCAAGTCAATGACATCGTACCTTACTCTTTTTGCTTGAAGCAATAGATCTTCTTTTAGCGAATTCGCGAGCAGCTATTCGTGCGTTGTAGGTACAGATCGTCACTATTACTACTGGAAAATATAATTAAACGACAGTCTTATTTGTGTGCCTAATATAGCTCAAAGAAGAACTCAAATGTCTTTAACGGTAGAGGCGATGCATGAGCATAGGTAAAGATTACCTAGTGTCTTGTAAGGCGTGCGATGAGAAGTAGGTTGCTGAAAAGGACAGGCCACTTTAAATCCGCATTAATGATTATTTAGAGTGCAAGAAGGACTCTAGATCAGGTATTCCACTGGGCACGCATAGGGACACAAACGCATAGCGGGGTAAATTTGAAAGCAGAAGTTCTTATGTTCGCGCAGGATCATAAAACGCCATCGCGTAAGATTTTAGAAGCGTTTTGGATTATGCATACTTATTCTATCATAAACGGCAGGGAGTTATGCCACTCAATCACATCTCATATACACTGTAATCAAAACTTCTCTTTTCTTATAGAAGTGTCATAACGAATTCATGTGTTCACTGCTCAGTGTTCTCCATTTTAACACCTTAGTGGTGCTTTATAAAAAGCAGTGAGTATGTTGCACGTTTTTCTTGCGATCTAAATATGGGTCTACCGACTTATCTCAGCAGAGTAATAGCGGTGTCCGGCTGACTGGGTTGCAAATAACCTGGTCTTTCCAGGCTCTGATGAAGGCAGAAGCACAGAAATGTTAGTTGTTTTAATGACTTATATCAAATCAACTTCGAGTTTTGGTTGCAAAAGAACTGCAGATCGCTCAAAACTGCTTCAGATTCGATCAGTTTCTTGTTGTAATGGAAGAATGTGTCCTTCCACAGTTCATTGCTTTCAGTAGATGACTAAAATCCGGAAGCGAGCTGTACCATTATCGAAAACACGGTGACCGGAATTTGCACTGAAACGAACGGAAGCGGATGTATGGAACACATGGCTATTCCACCGCAGTCCATTTCAGGAACTCTTATGGTTTGAGCAACTTTCTTAGTAGTTTCAACTCATCTTGTAATGAGAAAAAAGCCTTTGTAGATTACAACGCTATTATGGCGAACTGGTCGACTGCGATGTGGGAAAATGTATTGAACGAGCGCTCCGAATGTTGGCATTGGTCCATTTGTGTCGCACTTCTTTCGGCATCTGCTACTGTCGGCGGAAATTGAATTTGAAGAGTGATGTGTCTGGGACCAGCATTTTCATTTAGGATATTTATTGTGACATTTCACTTGAAATAAATCAGCAAACTACATCAGTGTTGATCAGTTTTGTTTAGAGTTTGCCAGTAAAATGGGTGCGTACGATATGATGAAGCTGGTTTTCGTTGTCCTCTTCGAAAGGACAGGCGGAAAATTCACAAGCAAAAAAAATTACGAGAAAAATTCTTCTATTTTAAAACTCGAGAAAATGTTGCTTAACTATGACCTAACGAATCTAATTGAAGAATGAGTATGAGGATGAATAAAAATCGTGGCGGAATGAGATGTACAGGTGCTCCAATGTCAATACTTGAATTAGAAATGCACTCTTTCGCCCATGAAGAAGTGGCCAAATCTGGTAGCTGGAGCCAACTGAGACATCGATTGAGAATCACTTTCAGATTCATATACTCGAGAATCGGGATCTTGGATATACAGGAAGCATTTTATTTTGGTAATACTCCTCGGTCTATATTCCATCTTTTGTGACAATATCCCAATATTCTAAACGCTACCGAGATGATTACCAACAAGTTCGTCTGCAAGCTTGAGCAACGGAATAACTGTTCTGAAAGCAGAGTGTGATTCTCTTCGTTGCTACCACGCACTAGAAAGATACTTCCAGAAGTTTCCTTCCAAGGTCTCCATTTTTAAGCTGTTAGTTGACTACAGAGTAAGCTTAGTAAAAAAAACTTTGTTCTGTAAAAAAAAAACCGAACACAAGAGTGCATAGCAGACTGTGTATGTCGTCCTCAAAAGCTGAAATGATTTAATTACATTTTAGTCTTGTTGCTGATACATCACGGGAAACTGATGTTTGTTCGCATCATTGCTATGGTTTCTCAACGTTTAAGCATCAACGAAGCTTCAAGCACGGCACGATCTTTACAGATATTAAATGACGTTTTCGCAATAACCGGTCGACTCGCTTTCGCGCCATATTCCAAGGCGCTGCAAAAATTAAGTATATCGCAGGTTTTCAAGAGAGGAGATTCTGGATTTTATGTGCTGAAGACCAACCAAAAGATGGTCAATGCGTAAATGTACCTTTTCATTTGCCACAAACGCTATGTATAGTGTATTCACACCATCGCAACGACATGCATAGTCTGATATGCACTCGTGCTTACTTGGCACTGCTACTGTACTGACTCGAGAAGGATTATTACAGTGAAATGCGATCATTTGCTACTAATCTCTGTGGAATGTGAAAAGCATGCATAAAAGAAAGCATTTTCTTTAACTATGTAACACTCGACACCTGAATGTCTTAATACAAGAATTTAAAAGGTTTTACACGTCATACTGTTGAACCGCTGCCAAACTATGGGTGTTATTTGATGAGTCGCGTAAGTAGATTTCTAATAAACTTTTGGAACTGTTGTCAAATTAGATCTATTTTTAGTATATAATCTGATTTCTTTGCTGTTTATATCTTTGTGACCTATCTCCAACGAGGTCTTCTTATTCAGAAGTGAGGACAACGCAATAAGTACTTTTCGAGCTATAAGTAAGCAGATTTTTTTAATAGTACTAGTTTTCCTTATGACTATTTCTCATTTTATATCCTAAGCATAACGCCAAATGTAAAGTCATTGCACTGCACACTTGATATAATTTATTGCACTATTCTGACTACTAACACTCATGCAATTTTCTACTTTATTACTGTGTGGTGCTACAAAAATTAAGGTTAAAGAAAATATTCTCTTTAGACATATCACAATTCACTTCAGTTGTCACCAACAACGATAGATGCCGATGAAAAGTGCGAACCAAATGACCTGAAGCTAGCAATCGAGCTGCTCTGTCCAATACACTTTGCCAAATCGCTCTCGACCAATTTGCCATGATGATATTAGTAGTCTGTACAGTATATTCTTCACAAAATGAAAATGTACGAAAAAGAATAAAACTCGGACCGAAAGAGTTCCTCCAATTGTCAAGGCTGTTGCGGGAACATTGTCTATTTTCACCATTTCTGCTGCGGTACACAGTCATCGCTCTTGCCATTACAGTGCAAATTCCCGTCACGGTGTTGTCAGCGATTAAGCAGATCTCTTTCTTTAGATTAGGTGCCATGACTAGCAAGAAATAGTATTTTTGGAACAGATTTTATCATTGCAACGATTACTAAAAAGGCTGAAGACAATCTATGATCTGCTCTGTTCAAGTGTTTTCTTAAGACCACACTCATATTTTAATCTATCTCGTAACTGTTATTTGAGCCAACATGTCATATGGTTTGTTAAGGGGCTCTTGTACAGCTCGATATACGTGTTTCTGGCCCTGAGCAGCCTCGTCAGTCGGGCAGGCCCTTCGTCTTCAAGCCGCCTAAAGGGTCGACGTGTACCAGCCCGCGTACGCGCGATTGTTTGAAGGCTTTTGTTGTCGTTGCTAAAAAGTTTTCTTATAATATACCCAATAACATTAGAGTGCTGTGTAAAAACATTTGCATCAGCCTGGTATTCGAACCCACATCTCAGTCCTTCCGGGAGCGTACGCTGAACCGTTTATATCGACTTTTCTTTCAGATATCTGGTAATCACTCGAAAGCTCTAAGTCTCTGTGATTCGAAAAATCTGTTTAGCTCCAAAAAAGCTTTTAATACGTTGTGGACAGCGAAAATAATATTATTTTTCACACTCAGTTTTCTTCATCTTGCCCGGCTGAAGGCCTCTCCTATGGCTCTTCACTAAAGTTTTCAATGCTTATTAGGTCACCCAAATCTCGAGCGATTCTAATGATTAAACTGGTTTTTTTGAAATATTGTCATAAGACGCGCGTCAGCGAGGAGAAAAGAAGATCACATTTCACGCCCTAAATGCTACCCTCCGTCGCCCTGAATCGTCGTAGGTGGTTTATTGGTAATTATAGGTGAAGTTCATAGGCTTAGAGATGTCTTATTCGCTTACAAGAAGGAGCGAAATATTACGAATTAAACCTTCTACGAAGATTTTTTGATCGAAAAAGTGAGTACTCCTCTTGAATTCCTTCACTTTTCATGTTAATACGCAGATCCTTGCCACAAAAATGAATTTTCAATCCCTATTGATTTGTACAACCTGTCTTGCGAGAACGTAGCTTGAAAACACATCTTCTACAACTGAACATCTTTAATCGAGATTCTTATGTGGAGGCATTTCTAATATGTAGCCCGAGTGAGTGTAGGAAGAGCGCGCGTTCATCATTGCGCATGGTGTGTTAGTTCCCCTACCAGCACCCATATTCGAAAAAAACGCATTTTTTGCTCTTTCCTAGACATTTTAGTAGTTATTCGATAGTTATTCTTAAAAACTGAAAGACGGACCTCGTTTTTTGAAAGATCTCTGTATTACACAGTGGAAGGAAAAAGAATATGTTATTCAACACTTGAGCATTTTCGATGAGCAACTCTTTTCCTCAAAAAATTCAGCAGTTCTTCGCACTACAAATCTCTGCAAATTTAACTCAAAACTCTTAAGGATGTGCTTAGTTTTTGAGGGAGATTTCTTAGTTTGCCGTTATAGCTAAAAGAAGATTGAGCTGTACACTTAGCGTGCACCGGACGCCACATAAATTACGCTGCGCGACTGACACTGGCGCCGAGTGCGAAAACTCAATGATCTTTCAGCTGTAACACACATAGAATGTTTTCTCAAACAAACAAGCAATCATCAAGATTGTTGAGGTTTGTGCTATCGAATGATTATTCAACATCGGAATGGAAATCTCTGTTCAGCGAAAAGATGCTTGAGTATGAAAGAAAATATGATACTTGCATGTTAAGTGGTCACAAACTTTTAAGCCACTCTCATTCGCTGAACAGGCAATTTTCATAAAAGTTTTATGTAGCTATTTGAAAGCTGAAGTCCTGCCTACAACAATACGTCGCTGGTTTTTGAAACACCCTTTCATAACCCTGTAGCATCCAGAAATAGTTGTTTCTCACTCATAATTCGCCTTTTTTCATCACGAGTATGAATTGCTAGAAGCACGCAAAAGCATGTCAGCGTATACAGAATTTCCGTTGTGTCAAAATCACGCGTTTTTACCTAAAGGTTCTGTCGATGCTGTAAGGAAAAATTTTCAATAAAAGAACAATATTGCCGTCGTCTTAAGGCATAATGCGGTAGATCAGCAGATTACCTTACTAACAAGTCGCTGCTGCGACTTACTTCCACGTCTTACTCAGCCTATGAGCCGTTTCGGCGACCTTGCTTACCGGCCAACTCACGGAGCGGGATAAACGGACAGAAGCGGAACGCCCGATCGCGTTTGAAATATTGTTATGCAATTTAGGATCTTCCACCACATCGACAGCACCTTCAGTATGAAGACGTAGACCCTGATGCTACGTAAAAGTGTCTACACGCTAATGTGGTTTTCGTGCTTCTAGCGGTTTATACGCTAGTGAATATGAAGTCGAAAGCGAATGAGAAACTAGAGTTTTTTTCAAATTGTGATATCCCCATACAATTCAATACAGTTGATGATATGTCAAATTCAGCATAATTCCGTAATAAACCAATGTTTTTCTCTATACAAGACACATATATCTACACCAGAATCATGTGAGTGAAAGGAGACATTTTTTCTGCCAAAGTAGAACGAGAATCCCAAAAATTTTTGCGAAACGGGGAAAAAACCTTAATCAAATAGCGAAAATCACGTAATGTGCTCTGCGCGCACAGATTTCTATGAGCCATCGCTTAGGGGTTTCTGTCTCGGAGTGCCCCAGTCCCCCTTAGAAGTAGGCGACGACGAACGATTTATACAATTGCCGCAAAAGTGAAAAATCACTAAATCGGCAGTGTTGTGCACTCAGATTGCTGTTGGACTGGTATTTTCAAAATATTATGCTGCTCGTTTTGATTTTTTCTTGAGAGTATGTTCAAATTTTAATATATCTCGTAATTATTATTTGAGCCAGCATGTCATGCGGTTGTCAATGTGCTCTTGTACAGCCCGATAATTAATTTCATTCAGCAGTAAAAAGATATAAAAAAAGCTCATTCAGAAACTGGGTTAGATTTGCAAGCTTTGATTTTCACTGCCATTGTCATTGCGCATTTCAAGCTATTGACTTTTAACTTCTCCCAAAATTGTTCTGTTCTAGAAAAAAAGCAGCAAAATTTACATTAGAAGTCATCATAAGCTTGGTATGCTTCTGCCTGTAATCTTTCAAATGGTTGTTCAATATTTAAGACCCACTCATCTCCGTTGCACTCGCGACTATATTGCAACGCAACGGTGTGTAGCTAATTTGAATACGAAGTTGACCCAGAATGGCTGGGATTACAGCATCGGTAGAAGTGCATTACGAGCTTGTCGTTTGAGAACATCAAAGATCTGAAAACAAATCTCACTGTTTGGCAGAGACTGATACTCACAAGCGTCTTCAATCAGAATACGGGACAAGCCATGGAGTCACTAAAGACCTGAAGTGTTGTTAATATGCAACGCCACTCCTAGTGTGTCTCAAAGTTCGCAATATATCAGTTTCAAATCTTGAAAGCTGTAAGCTCACTGTTTGCTTCACAAGACGTCGTACAAATCTGTTAGCTCCCTCCCTTTTAGATGCAATAAAAGGAACACGGGCTTGGACAATGGGTGCGAAAGAGAAAGCCATGTGAACAGGCAAAGTGAAACCGCTGACGGTGAAGGTTCTAGTGCTTTCTGCGAAATGAATGTTATACTTCTGTAATGAATGATTGGAAATAGGCAACTGCGTTAACTGATTCTTTCAGAATCGTTTTGCTCAGCGCTAATTTGTTCCATCAGAGGGTTCCGGAATGCGAAAACTCCTGAGTAATGATAAAATGTTAATATATTCATTCTGACTAGGATTCATAAACTGTTGTACAAGATTGGAGAAAGAGTAGTACCATAACATTCATCTCTTCATTACCTTGACCTGCAGGCAGCACTCCACATCCAAACGCTGTTGAAATTGTTGCTAGAATCGAAATCAAAAAGGGGTCTGATGGAAGTTTTGCCATGCTAGTCAAGAATATTCTTTTCCGCGTCTAAAAATTTGAGCATAAACTAATCTGATCAGACGTTTCACGAGGTGATGACAGATTCGGCATAGAAAACTTATACGCACACGGAGTTGCTTTGACAGCTCTTTGATTTCTTCCCAAAAACCTTAAAGGTTTTCAACTCGCTTAAATCATATGCAGAGTCTGTCACAGCATGTTCCATGGCAGATTCGTGTATTCCGCAGGAGAATTGGTTCTTGTAGTAAAATACATGTCAAAATCTTTGAAGGAGACCACTCAAAAAGATCTAGTGAATATGCTCAATTCAGCAAATGGGTGACTTGAATTTGGTCTCCGCCTTCTCATTTCTGTCGTTGCGACATAAAATCCTTACGTTGCGAACACCAAAATATTTGTAATCGGCAAGAGATGAAATTGTACTGAGATTTGGAAGAAAAATTTGTAATGGAGGACATCGATCAACAAAAACGCAGTACACCTTTTTGTTGAGGAACATTATTGACAACAAATTTTATGGCAAGCAGGAAAGCTCATTCATCAACATTGATGTTCTCACAAGCCTTCGAAATTTGGGAGTCAATGATTTTTTGTTGATGGAAAGGTTACCTGATTTCTAAGTCAAGAACTTGAAGCAGAAACTCACCAGTAAACTCAAGGGCGACCGAGAGAAGAGATGTCATCAATAATTTAGCAATGTGAGGGAGCAAAAGGAAAGCCATGTCATAAATGGTCGTAGAGAAAAGCAACTGAATGAAAGGATCAAATCTTGCCGTTAGAAAAATGAATCCTACATTTTGATGAGCTTGCCAATGCATCGATATGGAAAAGTGCACTGGGGCTGTCAAGAACGCGAGTGAGGTGTCGTTGACTTAGGGACATCTTTGCTCACATTTCTGAACGCATTAGAAATTTCCTTGAAGGTGGATGCCTGTGAAACGCTTCTGAATTCTTGCATTTTCTTCTCGATATCTAGACAGAACAAAAATCTTTAGGGGAATTTCGTATGGCGAATTATCATTTCTTCTGTATAACTGTTACAAAGTCATCAGTTGCATATCTTAATTTTGTCAATGTTTTCGAGAGCTTATGTCAAAAGTCCTAAGCGCTGTTTCCCTGCGGTTACTGATCAATCTAACATATGTTGGGTCTTTTACTCCTGAGGTAATCCAGGAAATTTCGCTCAAAATAAAGCTCTGAAGTAAATATTGCTGCGCAAAAAAAAGCGAACTGCACACATATATTGCAATTCTGGCATTTCGGTCAGTACGTAACACTAGCACCAATTTTACAATTTATAGGATTGCTGCAGCACAGTGCGATGGATCTGAGTTTAGATTTTGATGAGCTTTTTATTGATAATGCACCTCCAACCAATCGAAAGTCGTCAACAACTTTTACTGTATGTGTAGAATAGTATCCATCCCAGTTTTGAGAGAAGTAGTGTATGAAGCAGAAATTCTTTTCATTTCCAAAATGCTAAGGAGAATTTTCCGACGTAATAATTTATTTTCTGCTATTCTGCAAATGACAAATCGAAAGCACCGTCAGCGCGTATGATCATAGGCTCTGTTATGGTTTTTTACGAGCGGCGAATGATGCTGAATAAATCAGTTTCGCTGTGTGCCACTTCCGTGCTGTAGCAGTGTCGCGCTGTACACTTTCGTAGATTTTTCGCCAGACTGCTGAGTAAATAACAGCTTTCCTACAGTACTTTCAGTCATTTTTGCATTTCGAATATCAGCACTCTACTATGACAATAAATTCCGTCCAATGCTTCAAAAAACTGTTCCACGAGAAAACATGTTAGCAAATTGTTTTACAAAGTTATTATACGCTAATTAATGCATGATTAACCGTCAGCTCACTTCAGCGTGGCTGGAGTGTAGTAAAAAGGCGACGCTCGCTGTCGGTTCAATTACTTACACAGTCTCATAGAAAGGAAAGAGCTGATTTGAACCCCCACTTGCGAATACCTTTCAATCAACCAACCAATATTTAAGAGATCGCCCTTTGCTTGCTTCCTCTTTGATTGCTACGAGAGTGGTCCCACAACCATTCTACGACATATAAAAATACTTAAACATTAGCCGAAGCAACGCGTGAGATGTTTAGAGGCCTTTGTGGAGAATGAATGACGAGGAAACAATTCGATTGAAAGAAGTGCTGGGATAGGCACAAGAAAATTGTGATGACAGGTCTGTCCATGAAGTGCAACAATTTGTATGTCATCAATATCAAAATATTTAGAAGCCTATAGCGACGTTCAATCAGATTCGGAAGCAAACATTGTTTGTTATGTATAAGCACAGCGTAGTATATGACACTTTGCAGCATTTGTGGATATTCGACAGACCAGCATATCACGCTGTTACCTAAATCGGGAAATTCTAACTGATGTCTATGTGAACAGAGTACATAAATGTAACGACAGAGAAGCAGGCTGTTGATTCTCAAGCACAATTTCTTGTAAGATATGTGGTGAGGTAAATGATGGCGGAACTAGTGGACTACTTTGTATCCGCATCAATAGAGCACATAGATGATAAGTGGAGAATTTTACCAATTATTCCTCTATACCTAGGGCACAGGGATACAACGATGGATACTTGATGGTAGTAGCTATAACAAGTGCGAATGTAAAAACTGAGTGCAAAACTTTGACGACGCCATCGATAAAACTAAGACGATTAGAAAGAACGAGTGTCTGACTATAACTGTTATAACGCCTAAGCTTTGAAGAAAGCGAGAGCTGGCAACGTTATGTTCGTCATTGTTACTTCTGAAGTACGTTTTCCATTATTACTCTGTGAGTGCACATAGAAATTAAATATGCTTGGTAATAATATTTTTTAAGCCATGAATGTGGACTGTTATAGGCACTTACACAATGCAATACACGTTTCTGATTGGACACCTCGTCAGCTGCGCATTCCCTTTCGTCCCAGCCAATCCTATTAGGGATAACTCAACCCTCCTTAAACAGAGTAGCGCAGACACACTATTTACACGTGCCATCAAGTGAAAGAAACACCTGAATGGCAGTGTTGAACAGTCGATTGCTCTTGGCCGGCATGTGAAATATCATATCGCTCTTTTCGAGTGTTTTCTTGATATCGTGCTTAATTTCAATATTTGAATAAAAATGAAATTAAACTAAGTAAACAAGCTTAAATTAGTTGATTTTTGCACCGTGGCCGAGTGATCATGATGCTGACGCGGAGCACGTGGAGCCGAGCTCCAGTCTGAACTCTCTCCGGCAGTCAACAGCAACGTCCTAAACAACACAACAGCAAGGCTATACTCGAGATTGCAAGAAAACTTCGCTCAATCAGTATTCTACGCCGTTCAAGAAGAGAGCGAGAAACGAATTGAATCTTAGAAGTACTGAGATTTGCACAGTGAAAGAGAAAAACATTGCATTGACGGACCAGATAAAATTTTAACCCCTGACGTGTGCCAGCTCAGATACACGATTTTTGAGAGTCTTTCGCTGTAGAAAAGTTTGCTCCTTAGTCGCTTTGATAATCATTCGAAACTTAAGTCTCTGTGATTCCTAAAACCTGGTTTACCTTGGAAAGAAGCTTTTTATTACGTTGTAACAACGAAAATAGAATTATTTTTCACACTTCAATTTCCTTAACTTGCCCGACTGAGGCCGCTATATGGCTCTTCACTAAAGATTTAAAGTTAATTAGATAGCACAAACTCCATGAATCTGATAATAAAATTGGTTTTTGCAAAAGTTGCTATAAAACGCCGTAAAAGTGAAAAGAAATTCATGTTTTAAGCTTAAAATGCTGCCCCGCCGCGTGGACTTCATAGATGGTTTATTGTGATTATATATGAAATTTATACGTCTGAGGTACCTTATCGCTGCAGAAAGAATGGAATATTATAAGTGAATTTCCTATAAGAGTCTTTTAATTAAAAAGTGGCTACCCTTCACAGAAACCTTCACTTCTCAGGTAGGCACCATATCCTTGGGAAAAATCGAACTTTTAACCCTTTTTAAGCATTTCTATAGCTCGTATTGCAAGAGCGTAGCTCGAGAGCACACTCTCTTACAAATAAATCAGCGCTGTTAGAGTTCTAGCTGTAGGTAGCTGTAATATATGGCTAGAGTAAGTGCACGAAAATCAGCGTGCATCACTGCTGTGAATACTTCTTTGGACGCTCATATTTCTGACTAAGTTTGCATAAAGCCGATCTTCCAAGCCTTTACTTAAATTCTCTATTCAACAATGAACACCTCATAAAATCAACATCTAACAGCAAAAATTCATCCGACAAACTAGTACCGGTCAACAGTTTACCCTAAATGCATGAAAATTCATGCGTTTCACAATCAACAACTGGCATTCTAGAAAATCAGTTCATCGTTACCTAGACAATATATATCATAACAATTTGAAATACACTATACAATTCTTATTCGAAGGCTCATAACGCTTGTGGCCTCACTTCGCATGGGTGGAATTGAAACATTCCGAACAGAGAAAGTTGTAACGATAGGTTGCACCTTTTGCGTACTCGCTTTGTTTTTGTCTAGCACCTGAAAATTTTCTTCCTCTGCTATCTTTCGGTAACATTCAGTGCAAGGACCACAACCTTCTGTTGTCTATAAAATCTTTTGTTGTTGGCTGAAGAAGCATTTCTGATGGCAGGTAGCTGCCATACACCTTCATCTCGAAGTGAGGAAACGTTATGTTCCTCACTCGCTCTTTGTAGATCTCCTAAGCGTTTAGCATACATAAATCAGGACCAAATGGAAGAATAGGAGAGTGCACCCAAACTATGAGATTGGATATTGCGAAGTAAAAAAGCAACGAGACGCTCTTACCATTTGTTTGTCCTCCTGATGTATGAGCAATGTGCAGACCATCTGGTCGGTGAGGTCGATGTACTCCTTTCCTTTGTTTAACTCACATTCGCCTCAACTTTCGCTTCGCTGGATCTATCGAGAAGTCACGCGATGTGGTGATGAGTGTCACTTCTTTTTGTCTATGAATCTAAGTAACGTTACGTCATTTTTATTCTGTACAGCAAACTGACGCTTCTTGTCTACTTTTTGCTTCACAGACTTCCGTTACAATCCTTGTCTATTCTTTCTGCATGCTCCATTCAAGTATGCGTTCTTTTGCAACAAGTTCTCAGCAAAATACACTAATGTACCAACTGTCGGTCGGTGCAAAAGTGTTATCCTTGATTTGATAACTCATCAAAGAGGTTCCTCACAACACTATCTGCAACAGGTCAGACGAAGCGTGATTTGTGCCAATACTATGTACAAAATTGTCTTGATAGTGTAACCTCCTAAGCTGCACAGTTTGAAGAGTTTTATCCCGTATTTGTGCCTTTTAGTGTATTGGCGGAACGCAACTCTCCCTTTGAAAATTATCAGCTACTCATCGATGCATGTATACCTCCCCGGCCTGTATACATTTCTACTATTGTTGTTGACAAGCTTTAGCAGTGCCCTTATTTTGAGAAATCTGTCTTCACCGTCCCATTCTGCGGTGTTGGCGGAATGCAAGCGCCTTACAAGTTGGAGAAAAATTTGTCCTTTGATCTGAAAGCTGACCTCAAATAGGAGCTACTGAAAGTTAGATGGGTGCTGCAGTAATTCTCTACACGTGGGAACATCGCAATGGTCTTCTGCATACATGAAGCTAAGAATTGCTTTGCAATTATAGTATTTCTACTGCTTTTTTTCGCAGTTTTATGATGCTACTTATAAACCAAGAGAATTGAGTGGTGAGCAAAAACACGGCCTCAGGCGGGAATCGAACCCACGTTCCATCCTATTCGGGGACGCCTGCTCTACCTTCCTCTAAAAATTGCTTGATCTCTTCGATGTTCGTGCTTTCCCAGAGGGAGTCCAGCTATTTGTCGTAGATATTTTCCTGCACATTAGCTGCCAAAAAACTCGCATGAACAGTTGTAGAGCTCAGCTGGTGCCCGCAGTCGAGCACGTCGCCGCCTTAGACACCTGTCGAGCTATCATCAAATGACAGCAATGTGGGTCTCGCACATCCTTGGTCCATTCACCCATTGCAGTAGCAGTATTCAGATTGCGTGCTGTGCATCGACCGGGCCGTCGATCAGATCACCACGCTCAGCGACATCTGGGGTGCTCAAGTTTCTTCCCATGATCGCATTTCATCCCTCACTAGTGCCCTCATCGGCACTTATTGGCTAAGCTATCAACCATAGTTTTCCAGTCTTTATCTTCAGACGACTTGGCGGTGCTGGGTTCCCAGTTCTCTTATCCAGACGATATAACGGCGCTGAGAGACAAACTCCAAGTATTGCAGCAGCACCAAAGTGCACTTGTTAAGCAGCAATAAACTGACATTGAAAAGAAGGGCAAAACTGGAAAAAGAAACAATTCAGAAAAATTCGACTTTCTGTAAACCTCTGCACAATTAAATGATATATGGAAATTGCGAGAACTCTTGTTGATTAGCTGACGCGAGGTACGTTAAATTAGTCGCAGCAATTCGGCTGACGTTTCGGCGACCCGCCTTCTTCAGAGGCTGGACGTATGTAGTATTAGTCTATTTGAATGATTCGGAGGATATTATTTATATGCTGCTTAGGTCAGGTTAGAAGTCAAACGGAGAAAGGCGCGAGATCTCGTCTGATGGTGACGCACTCATCCTTCCGGTTCATTTCGTGGTTTTGGGCGTTTATCCAAAATGCCTCAAGAGTTTTGCGTTGGATGTTTTTGATTCCTGCGCTAGGATCGTGACAGTCACATCAAAGCGTTTGCACTTCTGTTTTTGTGCCCTATGTAAACCTAAAGGTTTGCGTTCTATCTATTTTAGATTTACTACCTAGATGTTCTTTTATGCGGGTGAAAAGTGGTCCACCCGTTTTGCCTATACATTCTTCCCCGCATGTCACATGTTATCAAATAAGTTGGGCCCCATTCAACATCCCCTATTCTCCGTTAGAACAAGTCATACGCTTTTGGTGCTGCAAAATCGATCTAAGTCTATGCGGACAGCTATGGAGTAGGGGGGATGGGATTTCAATAACTACCACGGAATTTTCAAGACCGCATCTTTTTGGGCGCCTGTTAAAAGCGCTACTGATTTCGTTTGATGTAAATGACAGTTTGAAAGGAACTCTATTCAGTTGTGGAGTACTGTTCTTTCAGGGCCTAATTCCACTTTTTGAATCTTCCCGCGTGCTGAATGTTTTGTAGCCATTGGAAATGGCAATTTCTTGTGCCAAATATAGCAATTCGTTCCTTTCCTCTGCTCCTGATGTACACATTTTTAGCCGATCAAAACATCATTCCAAATAGCGAATTTCTAACGAATTAGCGAATATATAGTATGGCATTCTCATTAATCGCCCTTATACATTATCCTTAACAAGACCTTTTTGTTTATGGCGAGGACGATGATGGCCGAGTACAAAAACTTGTATAGATATACTCATTTGCTTTAAAGACGGACATCATAAGATGTCACCAAGAGTCCAGCAAATGTAGGGAGCGAAAATCACGCGTAAATACTAAATGATAGAAAATAGCAGACTGTTACGTCAGGTCTTAATCTGAGACACAAGATGTTGAACTTTAACGCATTTACCAATGTATCGAGATGGAGAGTAAAGTAGACGTTCTCATGAACGCAACCGACGTGATAAAAGCAATTTCTTGGTCACTCTTTGAGTATCTTCAGTTTTTATTCGAGATCAATGCTGACGAAACGTTGCCATTTACTCGCGTGTCTTCGCGTTGTGCAAACTTAGCAAATTTTTTTATTGCACATTGAATAGACTGAAATATTATTTTTTGTTCAGTATAAGAAAAGTTCTAATTTGCATTCCATTTTTGGAATTTCGTATATCCAATGTATCATGTCTTTCGTTTCGAGTGTTCTCTTAAGACCACTGCTCAAATTTCGATATGCCTGATAATCATTATTTGGCCCTTGACAGACCATTGACATGCGTGGCTCAGATAATGATTATCAGGCATATTGAAACTTGAACAGTGGTCTTATGAAAACACTCGAAACGAAAGACATGATATATTGAATATACCAGCTAAGAGCAATTGAGTGTACAACACACTGTGCTTGGTGAAAATTTCAGTGGACATAGAGTGTAAAAGGTCCACCGTCGCTTACTCTTAGTGTGGGGACTGGAGCTCCTAGAGAGATTAACAAATGACGAGAAAGGGTAACTGCTTGACTGACGAGATCGCAAGATCGAAAGACGTGTATCGGGCTCTATAAGTCAGCTCTCATTGACAGACCACTGACATGCGTGGCTCAAATAATGTAGCAGCGGGAGTTGGTCCTCCGCTGCTATTTGAGTTGAATGTGATGACCGATTGCCGCTAAAGGCTGTTGCAACTGACGTGAATGAAGATAGTAGATTTATTACAGATGATATCAAGAAGATAAAGACAACCCAAGACAACGTGAAATATATATACGTATATACATTAGTAACATAACAAGAGTACGACAGCAATGACGACACGTAACCGAGACTTCAATAATGGAGGATTGGATGAGATGGATGAGGTGGGTGAGATGGATGAGATGGATATGTTGGATGAGTTGGATGAGATGTCTGCGGGGCCGGACTAGGCAGTGGACTTCGGGAAGCAGTTATGCTTGCCCCGAGCAGAGCAGTACACCGAGGATGGGACCAGTGGGTGATTAAATATACTAGAAAAGTGTGGGTTTATATGCAAGGGCTGGACCCATCCCCGGTGGCTGGCCAAACAGAACCCTAAAGGCTTGGTCCACCGCCGTAGCTCCCAGCTCCGCTCACAGAGTATAAGTGGGGTCGATGACTATGTGGGCCACATACACAACAACGAGGGCAGAGTCAGAAGACTAGGGTCGGGCAGAGGCGGAGAACCAGAGTGGACAAAGGCGGCGGAGGAAGGCAAGGCACGACCGATTACGACACCAGCACGAGACGACACTGACCGCCAGAAGTGGGCGGCCCTGATCGCGGGCGGCGCGACCATTGCCTGGCTCCCGAAGCGATGTTCCTGCTATGGTATTTTCCGCGATCGCTCTCGATTGCACAGAGAAGTAGCGACCGTTCCATGAAACGGTTGCTACAAATAATGATCATCAGGCATATTCAATTTTCGCTTGTGATTAACAGTATAATCGTCTTCCAGCTCATGAAGTTGCTCAGCGGCATGCCGGACTTGAACGTCTGATTTGGAAGAACCCTTTGCTGATGTAAGCACGTCAAGCAAAATGAGAACTGCTCTAAAAAATGCTTCTTCCACCGAGCGAGTCTCATCTCAGCAGTGTTCGAAATAGTGTGTGAAGCAGAAAACTGCACTGTTCTTTGATAAGGGCGACAAGGGTCCAAGTGAAAATGTAGTTATTACTGTTTTGTCCGTATCGCCAGTGGCACATCGAAGACACCGTCGGCGTTCTAGAATCATGAATCTTGTTGAGTTCTTGCAAACCCTGAAGAAGCTGAATAATCATACCTATATTGGAACAGTTCTGTGTTGGATGTTTTCTGCCTTGTAACAGTTCTGTGTTGCAACAGTTCCGCGTTATAGCACTTCCGCATCAAAGTAGTTCCTTGTGCAGAAAGTTCGGTGTTGAAGCCGTTCCGTGTTGCAACTGTTCCATGTCGTCTTAGATTGATTGCTAATGACAAACACTTTTGTTACAGTATTCTTTTCGCGACGGCTGCGAAGTCAGCTAAATTTCGCCCAATGCTTCTATAAAGCTATATTATCAAAGTCGAGAAAACTAACTTAATTAGCTAACGCGAGGTTGCTAAATCAGCCTAGTAATTCGACTGACGTTTCGGAGACCCACCTTCTTCAGAGCGTGAGCGTATGTAGTATTGGTCTATTTGAATGACTCGGAGCATCTTATTTATATGCTGCCCAGGTCGGGTTAAAAGGTCAAACGAAGAAAAGGCGCGAGATCTCGTGTGGTGGTAACGCATCCCTCCGGTTCATTTCGGTGTTTTTCGCATTTATCCACAATGCCTTAAGAGTTTTGGCCGTGGATGTTTTTGATTCCTGCGCTAGGATCGTGACATATTCCTTCCCGAGTCTCGAGTGGCAAGTGTTTTGTAGCCGTGGGAAATGGTAATTTCTCGTACCGAGTTTAGCGATTCGTTTCTTTCCTCTGCTCCTGTGCACACATTTTTAGCTCGTTCAAAACATGTTTACAATTAGCGATTTTTTTTCATGTGTGAAGTATGAGAGGAAACGTGATCGACCGAATGTTTCTGTTACTCGGTTTTCCATACCATTTTGTATTATAGCTACTTTCCAAAAGCTTCAATTCGATGTTAAAGAATGGAAGCCAGCTCTCGTTTGGACTTTCTCGCTTAAATTTTATATGCTCTGACTGTCCGTTCAAGACATTAAAACATCTGTTCTTTTCCTCTTGTGTGGAGCAGACAATAAAACAATTGTCTATATACCGCAAAAGAGCAATGGGCGGTGAGCGAGAACTGAAGCTTCCACTTTATACATAAAAATGATGGCGACGAGGAGCCAAACGTTTACCTATGGTTGACCCCCCGAGCTGCGCGAACTATTCACCCGACCACCTAAAGATTGAGCAACTAAGACATTTTTTAGGAGGGTCATTAGTTGTTGATTTGAGAAGTCACACATATTTACTTCCTGTTCATTTTCTGTTAGAAGTTCTAAAATGGCTTGCATTGCAGAGTCATTTAATACGTTTGTTCAGAGTGAGGTAACATCAAATGACTCCATAACGTGCAAGTTGTTTGGTTGCACGCGACGTAGATGACCTAGGTACATTTGAGCATGGTGTTGATGGGCTGGTATGAATTTAAGCACCTGAGTAAAAACAAGGTTTAGAGACCACGTTATTTTATCCGTTGGTCCGCCTATACACTGATGATAGATCTAACCTTGCATGTTGATGGATCGTTTGACACTAGAACATCAGGAAGCGTTAGTATATGTGTTTTTATGAGAAGGAATAGGACCGGACAAATTGGGTTATTGTTCTTGAGCCGGGAGATAACTAAAGTTTCCAACCCGCTGCCCTTGCTGTGTTGACCAGTTCTTCGTTTAAATTTTGTTACTGGAGTTTGTATTCTTTCTCAGAGGATAGACCATAGAGGGAGACATCCTTAAGATGACCGTTAAACTTGGCGCGAAAAATTGCCACTGCCAACGGCTACAAAACATTTGCCACTCGGGAATATTCAAGAAGTGGAGTTAGGACCCAAAAGAACAACAATCTACACCTGAATAGAGATCTCTACAAACTGCCATTTATATCAAACGAAATCAGCAGCGCGATTGAGAGGGTGCCTTAAATGATGTGCTTTTGAAAATTCCGTGGTAGTTATTAGAAATCCCACCTCCCCACCCTACGACCATCAGCTGATCCGCAATAGATTTTACGATCGATTGTGCAACACTTTCTTGATAAATGCCAAAAACCCCGAAATGAACCGAAGGGATGAATGTGTCATCACCATACAAGATCTCTCCTTTCTGCGTTTGATCTTTCAACCTGACCTTGGTAGCATATAATTAAGATCCTCCGAATCATTCAAGTAGATTCTTACTATTTCCGCCCAGTCTCTAAAGAAGGCGGGTCGTGGAAAGGAAAGTTAGAACACTAAGCTCTGAAATTGCTAACGATTGTAAACAGTCAGCTAGTGAAACCTCTGGCGATCAATGAGACAGAAGAAAATGTGGGCACCTTCGCACCTAAGACTAGCTCATAATTTGATCTAATTTGCCATGTCTCTGATCTATGCATCTGGTGGAAGACTTCAGAACGTCAATCTGTTTGCAAATCTCATTTTTTGCTGGTTTTAAATACTCTAAAAACATCTATTACGACATAATTTATCATCAACATCTACGGCTAGCAAATTCGCCACGAAATGCAGAAGGTTGACCTCTCCTATGTGCAATCATGACATCTTTTCACAATAAAATAAACAGAGCATATTCAAAATTTGATCTGCAGCTATTAATAATAATCTCACAATGCTATACTTCCAAATAATGCAGAATTGCATCGTAGAAGAGACATTTCTTTTTATGTCTACTCTTTACAATATCACTGACTAATAATGCAAAAGTGAATTCAACATATTATTGAACTTGATGCAACTGCCGATTCAACAATTTCTTCAAAATGCTTCGCTTGCTTAGGAACAATAGATGTGTTACACCTAAGCTGTGGATAAAAGTTGGCATGCTGATACAAAGACTAAACGAGAAATATGTACTTACTCCAAGTGGCAGGTCTTCAATGATTAAGTGAAAGACGACTTCTAAGTGGTGAGTGTTTAGTGTTTTTGTGATAAAGTTAATCCTATGCGACCCAAAAATTTATTTCGTTACGTTTTTTGCTGGGGTTATGAAGGCCTTTGATTTGACAATTTGCCAATCAATTTGACCTTTCCAGGCTCTGAAGATGGCGACCTTGCCGAAACGTAAGCCACCATGACTGTTGTAATATTCATGCTGCATTATTGATTGTCTTGTTATATGCTTCGCTGATATTCGATAAATAATATCAGTAACACCTCGGAGCCGCTAATCAGAAGAAGATACTCATGTATTACTTACTGGTTGTCGTAAAACACGATTGCCCCTCGACGCTCAGAATTCTTCCACTATCCAAAGTTTCTCAACTTTTTCTCACGTATGTCAACGTCTGAATAGTTAAAAATATATGAATTATTGACATGAACTCAGTGATAGTGAGATTATCGATGAAGTATAGCGAATACAAGCATCATTTGTTAACCCTTTCAGTGCCGCGTGTTCCACTTATAGTACACGCGGCTTCGTGATTTTCTCTTCAACCACAGACTTCTAGTTGAACTTCAAACAGCCATTCGATAGCTGAAAAACTTGCCGTTTTGATGGCATTCTTGGCTTTCAAAAAGGCTTTTTTTTGTAAGCTGTAGCAATGAAGAAATAATCTCATTTTTTCTTCGGAGTGTACAGTGAGATTTGCACTCGTTCTCACGTGGTCTTTCACCGAGCAAAGGTTTTCCACCAACGTTTCATTAATCATTCGATATCTTGCGCAATGGCAATAATAAATATATACTTAGTTTTTGAATTAAATACTGAAGCTACAAAAACCATGAACAAAAATTGCGCTTCACTTTCGGTGTGTTTCGAGTGTTTCGCTATCGTTTATGCCTAGCCTTAGAGTAGAGTTTTTACAGTAGCTCCATAGTTCGAACAATGTAGATTCCCGAACTGATCTGGCTTTTTTGAACTGTTTTTTTTAGTGCTCTAAAGCAACGGAATTTGCTTGAATTTTACATTCTGAGTGAACATCTAGTCTATTGAGCATTGCAGAGGGTGTTTTGGTGATTATGTAGTGAAATCCGTACCCTAGAGACAATTTATGATCAAAAAGAATGATATTTTGCCAAAGGTTCTCCGTAAAAGTCTTTCTTTGTAAAAAGAAAGTTCACGTGTTCTAAAAATTCTCACTTTTCAATACCAAATAGCATCAAGGAGAAAATAAAGCATCATTTCTTACTTCTTATTTTTTGACGATATGCAGTAGTGTAAAACTTAAACTGATTTCTGCAAACTTGTGACCTTTTCAAAAAGTTTTTCATGGTATGACTTTTAGCATGCAGTGGAATAGGCTTCAATTAAATCCACAATCATCAATTTGTAGAGTACTTCTCTGGAGAAATACCATATTCCTCTCCTAAATTTTCAAGCCTTTCACTGATGTTGTTGATCTTTGCTTGAAATATTATTCAGCAAAGAATAAATTATACATCATCGTTATTAGCAGTTCACCTTAAATATCAATACCGGTCAACATTTACCTGCGTTCATAGAATTGCTTATTGCATTCAACAATTTATGCGTTCTGTAACAATAAACATCAAATCCTGAAATAATCAGTTCTCGGATCATTATTGTCTACAGTATTATCCAACATGACTTTTCGATCTAAATTATACAACTCGTCGAACACCAAAACGCTTAACAACACATCTCTAATATGCAGTAATGAAACAAGGTATACAAAGGTACTGCTTACATCGACTGCACCTTGTGCTTACTCTTTTAGCTTTGTTTCGAGCACAAGCAGTATTTACACGTATTGCCAATTCTCTATAACATCCAATACAACGTTCACGACGTGGTAAAGTGACTTCTGGAATGCGCCTGGGTGTCGGATGTAAAACGACATGATTCTGTAAGTATTTGAGATAGAAATCCATCTTGAATTCGGTGAACGAATTTTCTTCACGCAATCTTTGTAGGTTTTCCACGTATTCATCAAACACATATGCACCACTGGGTGGAAGAACAGTCGGATGCACCTGAATATGAAATCAGATATTGCGAAGCAATATCGCAGCAAAATGCACTCACCATTTACATGTTTTCGTGGTGTAAAAGCAATAGGCAGCCATTTGCTCAGTGAATTCGACGGAGCAACTTATGCTTGCTGTAACTCTCCACGACCTCATACTCCTGAGAAGGTGTTCTTAACAGGCGGATGGCTGCTCCAATATATTTAAGGTGTGATAGCTTCACAACATTCATTTGCTACACGAACCTAAGAATGTTTGTAAAAAAATGAAAGAATATGTAAGAATTTTCATTTCTTCCCCAGTGGTATCCTCCCAATCGGCATTCTTCTGAGTGCCATAGATGTTTGTCTGCTTTACAATCAACTCCCAAGATCGGTTATGAGCAGTTCGCAGGAAATGAGCTGGTTGCCGGCACCTGGTAGCAAACTGTTGCACATCGACCTGGTCATCAAGGGGCTGGACGGTGGGGGCTGCACATTGGTAATGCATTCACCAGCTACAAGTGTCAACATTCAAAAGAGCTCTTTGTGCATCGTCAGTACCGTCATCGTCATCCTCAAAACCTTGTGGAGTGTCACGTTTTGTCCATGCTCGCGTCTGATTCGTTATCAGTGTCCTCATGAGCGCTTACAGCTATGCCTTGGAGGATGGTTTCCAAATCTTCGTCTTCAAACATCTCAGTCTTCTTCTCCTATGGCTTCCCGCCCTCTTCTCTTGACATGACGGCGCTAGAAGTAAGCTCTCGAATGTTCGCAAAGCAACATAGCTAGCTGTATTTGCAGTGGAGTATTAAACTCACATTGATGATAAGATGAAGCAGCTTTACAATATCCTCCTTAAAAGATAACATCAACAAACAACAGATAACATCAACAAACACAGCTTTCTAAAGTTCTTCTTGCACGAGGATTTAATTTCTCGCAGTGACCTACAAATAGACATAATTACAAGAGGTACATTTACATTGCCCGGAATAGGCAATGGCTAGGAGAGCTTGTAGCTAATGTGAAATCATCATATTTTGTGAATCTGATACAGCGGCCAATCTAGCGCATTGTCGAAGTCCAGGCTTCGATTGTCAAGAAAGAATCAGTTCTCTACATCCAGGCTATAGATAAAACAGGATTTGCTGAAACAATGATAAAATGGGTAGCCTGCTATACTCACTAGTTCTCCTCGAGAAGATTTATCCTTCCTGCATAGAAATCTCCGTAATCCATACTTTCCATCTTCTTTAGTTGCATCATCATATAAATTATCAGAAATGAACGAATCCCTGCTATGAAAATCTCATTATGGTAAGAATTACCGATGACGTGGCATCGCATGCATTGTGCAGCAGCTTCCTTTGACATACTGTTCAATGTTTTCCAATTTCCAATGAGTAATTAAATTTCTGAGTGTTAATTGAAATAAAATTTATCAAAGCGATGCGGTTTATCGTGTAAGCTACTACAATTGATTGAATGCCAGCATCGATGTGGTTGTGTAGTAAAAGAGAGTTTTCTTTCCAATCATAAACGTTATATTTGCATTAAAAACATGCGTCGTATAGAGAAAATCACATACTACTGAACTATCACTAGAAAATCAGACTTTTATTCAAAACCATGAAAGTTCCCTACTCAAATGTCAAAAATCGGCGATTTGCACTGCGTCCTCAAAGGATTGATCCTCAAAGAGTTAATTGCTCAATGTTGTCCAATTTTTATCACTATTAGCCCTTGGGTCTCGTATAAAACTAGGGAAGATCAATTTTTGAGATATCTCTCATACAATCCAGTACAATTGATTGATTGCCAAATTTGGTACAGTTCCGCAATAAACCAGTGTTTTTCTTTATATGAGGCACATATCTAAATCAAAAGCATATGAGCAAATAGAGAAAACCTTGTTCTATCAAGGAAATGTATGAAATATATAAGATTTCGTAAAATGGAGAAAGAAATCTCAATCAAATAGCAAAAATCGCTCAACCCGTTCTGCCCACGTCGATTTTTATAGTCGTCTGTTAGGGATTAAATGGATTATTATCACCGGAATCTCCATGACTGTCTAGCGACTCGAGCGCCCTGAGAGCCATCCTTTTTTCCTTATCGCGTGCAAGTTCAGTCCAGTATCCTCGCTCTAAGAATTCGTTACCATATCATTCGAATACGCTCATTGAAACCAAACAAAATCTGTTGTTCTTACTGTTGTGCGTATCAAATGTCAAGAAGTCAAATCGGTAACTTCTCTCACTAATCGATAATCGTTTGGACACATTACATGTGCTGCCCACCTTATCATCGATAGCTGACACAAAAATGATTAAGTCAACATCAGCAAACGTGCTGTAGCACAAAAATCCTGTCTTAATCATAAGGGTATGGTCTTTGGGTTGTCATTCACCAGTGACGTGTCGAGTGCACCATAATGGGGCGCTACGGTTAATATTTTCACAAGAGCAATTCAATTCAAGTACCAACTTCTTTTCCTGCCCTTTTTTCTCCTCTTTTTTCCTCATCGCCATAACTAGTCGTACTCGTCACAGAAATTCTGAAAAGTCGACCAAAGCAATTTCTTCAGTGATAATTGTTTGGGATTGAAAGTAACGGTCGAAATTATTCTTCATCACTGATGCACTAGACAAAATGACGCCTGGCTCTGTGAAAACACTCTTCTTACAACTATTTTTTATAGACCCCCTCAAAACGATATAATCTGATAAATGTATGAAATATTTTGAGCCGTTAGGCTAGTGCTGTACAGGCGCCTCATTCGTTTCTGTGAATACAGTTCAAGGGAAATAGGAGCAGAAAAGGGACAGGCAGTACAACAAGGAAAATGTCATAAAATACCTTCACTCTTACAAAGCAATTGTGAATGCTGCTGTAAGTTGCGCACTGGTAGAGTCGCAATTTAGTACGAGCAATACTAGAGCTGCACTCTGTCGCAACAAAAACACGTCGGCCCCGCGCGAGCCGATAAAAAAGGCTTTATGAAAAATTTGAAATTATGTAAATAGTACGTGGAATCAATCATCCTTGGATCATTTACGATGTTTGCTCTTTCATTAGCACCAAATCGAGCCAGATGGAATATACATTTTTGAATTGTTAATCGTTCGATTCTTTCCTCTTGGTATCATTTCTCATTCTATGAAATTAGAGAACGTTTTCTGTTCAATACACTACACGATATCATGTTTATCACATTGCACAAGTCACACCACTTTGAGCATTGAAATCATTGCTTGGCGCCCCTTATCATCCAAGCTCGTCAAGCTTTTCAACAATAGCTTCGACTGTTTCTTGAGATTTTTCCCTCTTCTTCATGAATGCCCCTAATGCCGACTGAGTGAATTTCCTGAATAATGAGAACCTCACACTACAGTAATCTTATCAAGCTGCAGAAAGTGAGCCGAGCAAGCCTAATACTAAATTCCTGAGCTTAGAGGGATGAGGAGCTTGATGAGTTTGAAGAAGCGTCAAGTCAGTGTATGAGAATGTTGAATCATACGTGCAACAAACGGGATCACATCCACGTGTTTCCTCGTTGCTTTCAATATGTAGATAACATTAATAGGTGGATTGTTCAACTTAAAAAGTGTTTAATCGCGGTGAAATTTAGCATTAGGGGAGAATTGCATCGCAATTTGTCGGCCAATGCATACAAGCCAGAGTGAGAATCCTTTAAAAGAGCTTTGGTATGGACGACGCGAATGGAGCTTAATATGAAAATACGACCACTAATTCGCTTGTAATATGTATGAGCGGTACGGTCCCTAGTAGAAATTTCTGATCCTAACATGCCAACTCAAGATTAGACAGACCGTTGTGTTTACAAAATCACTGTGTTTAGAGAACAAACTCAACTGTTATGCTCCACTAAAGCAAAAAGTTCACTTTATTATAACAACAACTCAACAAGATTAGGACAGGTCTTAATCAAATTACTAGATTGCAAACAAGCAAACACAGCCTTTTTGACATAAGAAACGATTATCGACTAACCTTTCTTTCTGAGCTGTTCCAGTCCCATTTACAAAACAATCAAACAATTCATTCGAGTTTTATAGCATAGCGGCCGGAAATGAAGCAGTAAATGTGGCCTTCTATCCCTGTATATGTTTTGGCAATAGCTTTTTCCAACTTGTCTTGTCAGATACTACTGTACAAGACACGTCTTTTGCAACACATTTTCTCTATCTAATTGAATGACAGTATATTTTTCCAACAAGTTTAAAGGGCATCTACTCCTACTGATTCATATTCGGCTGTACGCAATGCACACGCCCCGAAGCACAAGACCACATAACCAATTCATTATTAATGAACGGTGTCACGGTTGCACGCTGTTTAAAAAAGTTCCTTATAATGAATTTGACCTCAAAGTTAAGAGGGTCACGGAGACCTTCTGTCGCTGGTGACGATGAATTGAAGATGAAAGCAAACAGTCTAATATTTGGAAATTAGATTTATATGTTATGTATATATACATATATATATATATAAGAGATACGAGTTGATAATTCGAAATGTCAACAACAATTTACACCTGTAAAAATTGTTGCCAGAAGTGTTTAATGCTGACTGGAAGGTTGAGAACAAAACACGCTCTATCTATGCATTACGTATGTTGCGTTTCAGGCGGTTTGTTTAACTACGAAGTGACGCGATGATCCATGCTATATTGTCACTCCATCCAAGACGATTTTGAGACAGTTTTACTGTTATGTATGTATGTGTGTATGTATTTATGTTTGTGTATTATCTGCGTATATATGCATGTGTGTCTGTGTGTGAAAATATTGAGAACGGGTAACGGAAAATGCGAATTAAGGCAACATGCGACTGTCGAATATAATCTCAAAACGCCATTCTCTTCGAAGGTAGAACCAAGTGAACAGGGAAGACAGCGACCCACTAACCCACATTACCATGAAAACACCACCTTCGGTACTATATAGAAGGAAAGATTTTGGTGCGAAAGATCTAGAAATGGAGGAATGCTATTGTTGACCCTGAGCACACTTACTTTGAGAAAATGTAGAAGAACTATAGAAATGAACAATTCTCTCACGATTTCGTACAATATTTGCATTTTTTGGTGATATGAAGATGGCTCACAAACATGAGGAGAAGACACACTCCTTAGATAGCAATACTAAGGAAGAGCTACTCGAGCAAGGCGAATGAGTAGTCGACGAAGGTGGAAGAGAAGGTCCTCATTATTACAAGTTTGGCCTTAGAAATACTGATGCTAACATAGTAGTTTAGGTAAGCCGTCAAACTTTTCCCAGAAGTTTGCAATGAAAACAATCATTTGAAACGGAAGGTAGAGATTGCAACAATTTGAGTCTGAGGATCACAAAATGTCGACATGATGTTCAAAAAACCCCCAGACTGTCCACTTTCTAATTGAAATGTATGTGAGATTGGTAATCTCTCTTTCAGTTTGACGACTTTTTTCGGATGACTTTGCCTTACTTGGAGCCTAACGCGGCGTACAATATCAAATTATCCACTCATTGATATTCAGTTATTTCTAGACTTGGTGACAGACTAACAAAAAAAATTAATTTTTACCTTTGCTCCAAACCTACCACTCTTGTTCTCTAGGGAGTGTTCCACCGCTGTGATGCTACACACAATGAAGACCAAATCCTACTCAGAGCGAAAAACAAATCTGAGATAAAGGACATCTCATTTGATACGTTCTCTCATACCTGCTTATTTCTAGGCCTCTGTGATCTATCCAATATGCATCAAGAGTTTTGTGCACCGACGATTTTGATTCCTGCTCCAAAATCCTCATTACCACCGCAGAGTCGTCATCGTTTGTCTTTTTGCCTGTGTAAATCTAAAGAGGTACTTTCATTAAATTTTCCATTTTTCCATTACGCTGTTCTTCTATGTTTCTTCAAGTGAACCTATTTGTTTTGCTTATGTACCCGATCGCTTGTCTTACAAGTGGTCAGGTATTTGCCCTGAACTCATTCAATCGTCCGCTTTACCATGGCGACACGTCGCACAGTTCCCTATCAACAGAGACGATTTCGAACAAATTGGCGACATAATGTGTTACGTGGAGCTTCTATCAATTTCTCACAGAGTGTCCAAATCACGATCTTCAAAACATCTCTTAACTGTACATTTGTTTTTTTTATTTAAAGGGCATTTTCAAGCCATCGTTTCACTTGGCTTCGACGTGCTATTGTACTCGTTATAGAACCTAAATCTTCTTCCCAGCCTAACGTAGAGGCTGCTCACTCGTAGCCATTTGACACGGCACTTCTCGTGTCAAGCGTAATAACTTCTTCATCTCTTCTACTCCCGTGCAAATACTTGTTGCTGTTCGATAGTTTGGTGCAGAGGGAAGACAGATTCGCCGAAACGTAAGCCACCAAAGGAAATAGCAGAAGTACTACCTCCGCTCAATTTCAATAGGGCTAAAGGAAATTTGAGAAATTGCAATGTATACAATGTGAATTCCGACTTTCAGAAGACGAGTGATCTGGCCAGCTCCTCTTTTTTCAGACTTTGAGACAGCCTCAGTCAAAAAAAGTTTTCTGAGAACTGAAGCGCTGAGTCTACTCATAGGCAGTAATATAAGAGGCCTAACCATCGATGACTAAGCTAACTAGAAAATCACCGTTGCTGTTGTTTAAGTGATTGCTTGCATCGAGCAGCAAAAGAACATCCACCAGGACACACAAAATGAGGAAAAGCTCATCGTTGCCGTTGGGTAAATAAAAGCTGCGCAATCATTGCTGGGCAACCTAGGAACATTACTGAGCGACTGTTCAGTGTGCTATATAAGAATATCCAGTAATAGAGACGAACAAATGCGAAACAAACTTGCCTCTGCTAGCTTACATTATCCGCTTGATTTATCTTCAGTAATTGATTATGTTGACAGAATCTAGTTTGTTATTTATGAATTGTATTGACTGAATCTCTCGGCATTACTGCTACTGTCAAAAATATATCAAGCTTTATAGCAGAAAGCCTTTGTTGGCCTACGGATCACTCTCACTATAGATACCACTTTCAAAAGCGAGGAAGTGACACACGACTGCACTTTGGAATTGGTTGAGTAGAGTACATCCTTATTAGGTAAAACAGTTTGAAACCTACTAATCCTTAGAGGAAAAGTCACTTATTCTATTCTTTGTTATGTACCATGTTTTCAGGTTTATGGACTTTCAAGTCCCACCATAAGCTCCCACAACGTTTGCAGTGCATCCCAAGAAGGACGAATGCAGGCTTATCCCCATCGGCTAACGCTATTGTATTGAGACTCCCAGAAGTTAGCAAGAGCATCTGGCAATGTGAATTTGGAACTCTTATGTTGATTATTTGGTAATGTTGTCCTCGTGGCCTACATACGTTCCCTTTGATCTCGAAGAACAAAATTCGCCGTAACATAAGTGATGAATTTGGAAAGAAAAGTGGCAATCTTGAGCAAGTTTCACTGGGAAAAAAGATAGCCTGCAAGATATTTTTTATTGTGGCATGTTTTTTATGACGTTTGAAAAAGTCGGAATTTCCAATATAAAGATAGAAATGATGAACAGAAAATGAATAATGCAAATGTACTTCTAGAATGCTTTGAACAAAGGCGCAATTTGTGAAATCCCACGGTTGGAATAGTTACTTTGTTTATAATATTGTTAGCACCCACCATCCAGAAAGATGGGAATATATGATTTTTGCCGAATGTGGGATCTAATGGAGTACGATAACCTGGCAAATGATTTGTGAGTCCATAGTTCGTGAACAAAAGAACTTTTGCGTCAGGCAGAACTCAAACCAATATTTCACACTATTTCAAAATCATGCATCACTGGGTATATTGTAGCATCATACATCGCTAAAGATGGTCAAATAAAAAAATTCAGTCCATAATTCATCACCTACTCAGCGGTAATAAAATAGAGAATAAAAAATTGGTGAGGTGAACGCAAAATTCTGATTTGATCACAGCCACAAAACGAAGTACGATAACGAAACCATGGATATAAAACCTTAGAAATTGTCGTTTTCAGTCCACACGATTTAAGGATAGCACGTTACGACAAATATTTGTATGAAAAGTCTAACGCAACATACGTTCGGAAGACTCTGAAGAAAACGAAGTTACCGAAACATCATATTGAACTGCTACTACTACAACTATTGCAACCTCGTTTCGACTCAGCGAAGATATGCTTTCAATTTTCATATAGTAGCTATCAATCCTGACCTAGAGGGCGTTGCAGACGCGTGGTTGTGACGCTCGTTGCGGAGCTTGTGGAGGTAACCTCTACCTCCTCCTCCTCCCACTTCTCTTCGGCAGTCAACAACAACACAATAGGAAAGTCACAGCTAAGTATATCCTCGAGATCAGAAAGAGACTTTTTCAACCTGTGATCTACGAGGTTTTCAACAAAAAAGGCGGAAGAACGAATTAAATGCTAGAAGTACTAGGCTCCGCACAGTGAAAAGAGCACTGTGAAGACGGATCAACAAAGTAAAACAGAGTAACTATTGCAGAGGATACGAAAGATCCACGTTTTGAATATCGAGAAATCATGGCTGCCCAACACTAAGTGTTGAAGTAACGCGGCAGACTGGAATTAAATTCTATTGGATATTCAAATATGACTTCGCCGTTTTTTATGACCTACGCATCCAAACAGTACAAATTTGTTCTAGAGTTTAAATATATATGATATATCATTAACAGTAAGATTCTTCCAGTTTTAGGGTAATTTGTGAATGCCATCGATAAGAATTTGATAGTAAAATTGGTTGCAATTTAGTAAAATTGCTGACTTTTTGAAAGTTTGCTAGTTTGTAGCTTGAATTTGGTAATTGTAAGTGGTAATCTGACGGTACAATGTCGGAAGAGTAAGGTGGGTGAGATAAAACCTTCTAAAACCTCCCATCTTAGCAGTTTTATAATGTTTTTGGTCGACTTTCCAAAATGAAGCGGAGCATTATCATGCAGTAAAACGAAATAGTACGCATGATCAATGGGTCATAGGCGATTATACGGTTGTAGACAGGACGACTGGAAAGTGGATTGCGAAGTTCAAAGCTGGAGAGAAATTCTAGGAAATCAGTCCGTTGTCGGGCGTCCACAGGAAGCTTCCTTAATCTTGCGCGCCGTTTCACTAGCATTTTCCCTAGGCGCCAATCTTGCATGAGTAACGAGCTAATTTGTTTCCACTATAAGCGAATCAGGAAGCAAGTATAGGCAAGTTGTTCAGCCAAAATCCTTGCAAGAAACTACGCAGTTTAACGGTACTAAAAATCAAGCGATTTCAGCTACCTCTGGTCATTAAATCTACACAAATAATGTTCAAGCAAATTTCGTTTTTTGGGTAGAAAAGTCGTATCTTGGGAGTCTTATAAAAATCATCATGTAAATTTTCTTGTATATAGAAACATATGAATCAAGATAAATACAAATAAAAATGAAGATAACGACATATAAATAAAGATCTTAAGAAACACTTGAAACGAATGGTGTGATATATTGACAGTGCCAGTCAAGCGCAATCGAGTGTACAACACTGCCCAGTCAGTTATATTTTTCACTCAATTGAACACGTGAAATGTTCGCTTTCGCCAACTCAACATGAGGGGTTGGGTTCCCGAGAGGATTGGCTAAAATAAAGACGAAACGTACCGTACGTCCGATGAGAGCTGTCACGGTGGAAACACGTGTATCTGCTCTATAAGTTACCCTATAACAGACCCCATGCATGATTCAAAAATAATTATCAGGCATACTGAAATTTGAGCGTGGTCTTAAGAAGGCACTTCAAATGAAAGGAATAAGCAAAGATCACTTTAAGCGCAGTTCCGAACAAAAAAAGAATATTGTCTAGATTTTCACTATTATTACAGCACAAAATAATCAAGTGAAGGAGCCGTATCTGACACCTAAGATATACTTTGTGATCGAATAATTCGTCCACACTGTACGACGGCCCTCGGATTGTGATCTTTCTGAGCATGTCGAAGGCCATGAATAGCAGCCAAAATTGAGAAATAATCGAACAAAGTCGCAAGATTCAGCAGGAGGATGGATGAATAGAGAATTCAAAGTGGATTCAAGAACAGTTACAAAGTTATACAGCTGCAAAATGAATAATAATCTGATAATCACGTGACATGACCTGAGCCTCTTATGAGATCCGGCATGGCACTTTTACACTACTGGACATGCGTTTGTTTCGCTCTTCCAAGCTCCTCAGTGAAACCTACCTTCCTGTTCAGCGAAAACAGGAGCTTGTCTGGTTTTCTACATAAAGCTTCTGGGTTCTCTAAGTACGATACCACACTTCATAAAACGCTCAAAAATTATGTAATCATCAGAATTTATTCTGTTTGTTTCAAGCAAGGTCTGCAGAAGCGATCGAATAAAGAGGTATGTAATTTAAGTCATCAAATAACGCGACAGATAACGCGTGTGTAGCTTAGAAAGAGTGCTGTGTGCAAACGAGTGTCGGCGGTGCAACGGTTATGCATACGCTCCCGGAAAGAAAACGATTTGGTTTCGAATCCCGGCTGAAGCAAATGTTTTTGCACAGCACTCTACATTATTGGGTATATTGTACTATTCATAAACACCGAAAGTGGCGGTCAAATAAAAAATCATTTGTAATTGATTGTTTGAGATATGGTTAAATGGGATTATTTCCATGAAATTATGGAAGTTATGGTCGACATTTGTAAATAATAATCTTGCTTACTTTGCTGGTATCGAGATAGAAGACTTTCTTTTCTTTTGGCAGGCGGCTAACACGCGCTTCCTCGCAGTGACTAAAGTCTCGTTGCACTGAGTTTTTCCCGTTCTGCGGTGACCCACATCATATATGAATCGATAACAGACAAAAGGAAATAACAAAGAGAAGAAGCTAGGAAAAGAAAAAAAAAGTCACATGGAGTACAACAAAAATATAAATACTCCTATTGCGCAGTCAAAACCGCTCTAGAAAAAATAGAGCATCGGAAATACTTTCTGAATTCTACCATTGAAAGTATTCTTGAAATATAACCATAAAAACTCAGCGGATAAAATGAAAAATTCTTACAACAAAAAGCTTAAGACCAATCCTCTTCTAAATAACAAGAGCGGATTGTTCTAGCTAATAGCTTGTTGTTGCTAAGAAAAAACCAGAACACTTTATATCCTTGGAATAAAATCCTTACATGACAGTTTTTGATCCTTCACGGACGGCTCCCGTTTTGTTGGGCCACGGAACGACTAGATACAGAAGACTTTTAAAGGTCGAAAAAACTTTTCACCGTCTGAAAAATGGGGCGTTCTTCCTTCTTATGACTGTAATGACTTAATAAATCTGTCTTGTAAAGTTCGGAGACATTGCCAAAAATTGCTTCGAGCTCCGTTTTTTATTATTGAAAGTTCTCAACTAGATCAGTGACTGAAACAGATATTTGAATTCAATCATGAGGCGATCGCTCGCGTAGGTAAAAACAGTAGGCATAGCGCTTGTCGCGAGCAAGCGCAAAATCTAGGTAACGACATGTTTTGGTCAACGCTAAATTGCAGTATTCAGAGTATCCTTTTTCTGTAAGGCCCATAGTGTGTGCAATGTGACGTGAAGGAGAGTCGCCTCAAAACGACTACGTCATGTCCTTCTATATCACTAGAGACCAGTCGGCGCTTAACAAGCTTTAGCAGTGTCCAACGTTAGGGAACGATAGTGTCGTGAATAAGCACTAGCGTATTGAAAGCGTCATCAGCAATAGATAAGCCTGCACATACTTTCAGGGACGGACGTGCATAACACTGCATAGAATTTTTGCTCTGTTTGAATTTTTTGCTGATCGAGCGGCTTTCATTAGACTATAAGTGGTCATGCGAAAGGTTGAGAAAAAGCTCTAATGCTGGGTCAGTTCAAAATGCCCTTCCAGCTGTGCTCTAACAGCGCAGGAAAAACTACGTTTCACTTCTGACGCGCATTGTATACTTTGCTCTCGCCCTTTCTTGGCTTTCTACTAGACTTACTTGTAGGGATTTGATATCATGCAAAAACGGTTATTACAATACGACGCTCCGTTTCTTCAAAATGTATCTTTGCGCGTTCCAGCAAGGAAGAGAATATTACGCTCCGCTCACGGAGAGTTGACCCGTTGCATTAGCTGCAAGCGGGATTATTCCCGAGTGATTCTAGTGAAGTCTAGGATTTTGAGATACTGCGCTGCCAAAATGAAGATGGACTATCACCATAGCTAATTAATTGGCGAAAGGAAAATCACATTCTTTTTGAAAGGAAGCAAATCTATAGCGCATAAGATCTGGATGTCCGAATACAGGCTTTCGAAATAGGTTCTTTTGAATGTGGCTCAATAATCTTAAGCTGCTAGGTTTCACTACTCTGGTTCGTTGTAGATTCTATTCCACTAAAATATTTTCAATCCTTCACTATTTTTGTCGTAATCGTTCTAAAAACTATTTTTCCTTATGGGCAGCGGTGACTCTTCTTCTGACTGTATCCGAGGCGTAAGATTTAGGAGATCCTAACGGTATGCTTATTTGGGAAGATCGCTTTCCTGTGATGCAGAAGAGGAGATAATATTGATTCACATACTCGAAAATGTGTTTTTGACTACTCCGTAGGGTGGTGGGGGGCGTGACGAGGGCATTGTGGCCGTCTTCACACGACCATCAGTCGATTCACTCTATCGCGGGTGGCATATAGTGCGATCTTTGTTATCAAATCAGAAATTTTCTCCACTTCGAAAGCAACTTCAGATTAAGCGTCCTACACTAGTGCTAGAAGGTTTTCTAGAGACGTTCATGCGCTTTTCGTGCTTCAAGGAAGTAAAAGCTGAATTGCGCGCTGATGTAGAACATAATCTTACTTTGAATTTTACAGCGTTATGTTTGAAAAAGCGGTCATGTAAAGCGCTAACGAGAGATTCAAGCTTTCGAATGGTTTATAACACTTTACGAATACTTTATGTCCAGTGAATGGAGGCGAATAATCATTTGTTGCCGTTTAATAGAGAAGAGCCCTTATATTACCTCTAATTCTAAGTAGAGAAAAGTCTTGATTTTTTATTGTATTCTTTCCAATAACTTTCTCAATAGAGCACTAATTCCATAGTCAGCACATTGTGCACTTTGATATAATACACTACATTCCTCTAACAAATCGACACCTATGCGCTTTGTTACTTTATCGCTGCTGTTTCTAAAATAAAAGTCACTTAACTGAAAATGGCTTGTCCCAAAAGTTTCACAGTTTAGTTTCATCTCCCGACAACAGTGACCATTGCCGAGAAGAAATGCGACCCAAATGGACCCAATGTCATCATTTGAAGCGCTCTGTTCAATACATTTTGCCACATCGCAGTCGACCAGTTTTACATAACGATGTTTGTAGTGTGAACAGATTGTTTTCCTTATTGAAAGCGAAAATGTTCAGAAAAACTCTCAAACCGATAGACTTACTGAAATGAGGTGTAGTTAGCGCTAACAGGCGACATTGTTACCATATCATTTGGCATACATGGCATCGCCGCTCGATTCATACTAGAGCATATTCCCGTCACCGTGCTGCCGCTGGTCATACACTTAGGCTCGTTCATTATTACTGTAAGAAAGCATCCGTCTTGAACGCCTCTTTTTCCGATAACAACAACAACAGCAACTCTAAAAAATCGTACTGAAAGTCTTAAACACTAATTTTATTTTATTCTTTTAAAATTCTTTGGAACCATTGCCTATTGTGTTCTATACAGCTCACAGTAAAGATAAGAGAAACTTGCTTGAGAAGCTTATTGACACTGGAGGATTCTATCCGTTGCCATTATGAGAGTTTTTCTTCTAGGACATCTTGTTATTACTTTTTCAGAAATTTGAATTTTAGGCAGCAACGAACACAGTCTGCCTTTCTAATGCCTGTTATAATACATTGTAGAGAAAGTTCAGTCGCATCGCCTCAGAAAATGACTTTTGCACAAGTATTCTGTGTCGAATTTGAGCTCACCAGAAAGCTCTTTTATCGTGCGCATGTTAACATACCAATAGTCTAAAGAGCCTCCACAACGAAACTTTCCAAGGAAGAAATCTTTTGTGCTCTCTGCCACTAAAATTATGTCAACGCTTCTGAGCTCACCATTAGATCTTCAAGCTATGATGATATTTTAGATGTTTGTGCAGTTCAGCGTTCGTTAAAGATACTTCGTGAATAAGGAAACTATTGGCCAAAGTTAAGAGAGAGGACTTCTACAGGAAGTTGATCGCCAAGCAGTTGTCAGTCGCACTGCAGGAGATTCGTTGGCGATGAGTTGCTGAGTATGTGCTGAATAGTTCAAATCGTAATCCAATGAAGGTTTTGCTTCCTTCTGAAGAGTTGTCATGATGTGGAACGAGACCACTTCCACTATCTAACTTTTAATCGAGCTCGATTGTTGTCAAAATAAAATTGCTTTACGCACTTTGAAGATACCGCAGCACTTTCCTTACAACCTAGTAATTACTTCTGGGAATCTCTTCAATAGAATGTTGATTATTGAACACTCACTCATATTTATCGGACTAAAGGCAACTCTCTGGCATTTCAGTGGTGTGTAATTGATTTTTACATTCAGTTGACCCAAAATGGCGGATATTACAGCATCAGGTAGAAGTGCCTAACGTGCCTGGGTTTCAAGAACATCGTTGACGTGAAGCGCAAATTTTGTCACTAGCTGTTCGAGAAGTTAACCTAGAAGCATTTTCGATCAATTTATGCGAAGATGCGCAAGTCATGTCGCCGCTAGAGGCCGGCGATCTCTTGAAAATCGAAGGTATACCTTGTACGTTATTCCAGAAATTGGAAAAAAGCAAGACTTCGAGAGTCTAGCGAACTCACTGCTTGCATCACAAGGCGTTGTACAATTCCCTGGGTACCCCCACTAGGTGGAAGCAATGCCAGGGACCTGGGTCTGCACATCGGGTGCGGCGGAGTAAACCATGGCAACAGGCAAAGTGAAGCCAGTGACGCTAAAGCCCCCTAGTGCTCTCTGCAACGAAACGCGTAGTTTTTAGGTTTTAGGTAGTTCTTGTAGTTTGAACTGAATGGTCAGTATCCAATAGCGTAGAGTGCTGTGCAAGAACATTTGCGTGAGCCGGGTTTTGAACCCAGATCTCACTGTTTCCGGAAGGGCATGCTAACCGTTGCACCACCAATGCTCGTTTTGCACAGCACTCTTTCTACACTACAACGCGTTATCTGTCAACAGCCAACCGTCTACGGTCTGACGGGGTAGTCGTCAACGAAATTGAACCCACTTTTAGCTGACAGATATTGGATATCAATAATCAATCAAAAATCAAATCAAATAAAAATGATCAATTTTTTTTTTTTTTTTTTTTTTTTTTTTTTTTTTTTTTTTTTTTTTTTTTTTTTTTTTTTTTTTTTTTTTTTCTTTTTTTTTTTTTTTTTTTTTTTTTTTTTTTTTTTCTTATCACATAAAATAAAAATGATGAATATTGAACGCAATCTCTGCAGCAAAAAGTGGGTTCAGTGCGTGACGACTACCTAGACAGATCGCTAGAAGGGGGGGGTTTTCGGTTCGACAGGACACTTCCTGTGCTGGGACACGGGTAGGATGGATTACAAGAGTGCCGTTTGGTCAAAAACGAGCGGCTCGGTGGTTTGACCTGCGTGCAGGTACTGCGGTGTTCTTTCTGGAGGGGATTATACTAAACAGCGGCCTGGCTGCTTCAAGAGTGAACGATCTGGGGTGCGGAACCTGGATGACCCGCGCAAAACCGTCTTTTGCAGCCAAGTACAAGCTACCACTCATTGAAGGAGCAATAGTTTGCTGATGGTTATGTTTGGCTGTTTCGTAATTTAAATATCACTAAGACCATGTTTTTGCTAATGGCTAGTGGGTATTAGGTTTTTTTTTTTTTTACTTAGATTGGAATAACAAAAAATAAGTTTCCCGGTAATTACATTGAGTAGTTCAGTCGGTTAAGCTTCGTTGACTTCAAAGAAGCTGAATCCAGATTCTTGCCAGGTCCCAATTTTCCCCTTTCCTCCCTTTTTTGCGAGTTCGCAACGTTCCCGACTTTATATGTTATTATCTCTGGATCCCCGCAGGCATAAACTTGCCACATTCGCTATCCCAAAGTGCCGACGACAAGTGTAACACCAGCCGTGTATTGTTATTGAAAGACGGGTCAAAAGTGTTTGCCAATGTACCGTAATAACATACATTGCTATCACCACTAATACAGCGCAGTGTCATTAGGCTCGACTTTGCACAGTGTTCGGGAGCACTGACGACTGTCTAAGGAAGGCAGGCCCGTGTCAAGAGCACAGTAGGGGCTTGGGAAGGTGAGACAAAGGAAAGGTGACAGGAGATGCTGAAGACAAACCTGCACCACTGGTCATTTTGCTTAGACATTCGTCGGTGCTCCTGTCTCTTTCCAGTGGACCTGGGGGACGTGGATGTATCTTATACAGAACAGCCCAATGGGAGCCCACAGGCACAGCTAGAATGTGGGTTTTATATCTCCATAAGTGGCAGATTATAAGCCTCAGGGTGAAAGCACAGTCTACCAGTCCCCAAGACAGAAAACATGCAATCTGGATTAGGTTATTATTTTTTTTTCTTTACTCTAGTTAAATTCTACTTTAAACCATTTAATTGTGGCTGGACTGCGTTTTTTGTTTTAAATCATTAAGAAAATTTCTTCGTGTGGATCTGTGATCTTTAATTGCTAAAAAGGATGAAGATGCTTCATGTTTTTATAATAATTCTTTGTAAAGTCTGTGATGTGACATGATTTAAATGAGTAATAAAATCCATCTCCTTGGTACTGTTTATTTTTACCAAAGTTTTAATCCTCTGATCTAATTCCTCTTGTTCCATTTATGTCTCATCAGTTAGCAAGTCCTCTTGATTCCATTCCAGACTTTCTGGAACTACCCTAGCCTATCCATCTCTCTGCCACCATCTACTACCCTCTTCCCTTCCACACCAACCTCCTCCCATTAGACGTACTGGCTCTCCTTTCTTACAGAGAGGAAATCCTTTCCACATTCTCTCCAACATCCTCTTCAGTCTAAATCTCCCCCTAAAACAGTGATCTGATCTTGTTACTCCTTTGCTCAGAGACCTTCACCAGCTCCTCACTTTCCTAGGATAAAGTCAAAACCCTTGACCCAGTGAGAAAAGCCCTGCCTCAGCCTTCCTGCTCCGCCTTGTCCCTGCAATTCCACGTAGTTCTCAGAGAGCACTCAGCCACTTTCAGGCTGGCCTCCTGGCTGTTCATCACTGGCCCTGGGTCGTATTTTCCCCCATCCTCCTGTTCTTCTTCCCTCTCCAAATCCTGCTCATCACTCCAGAGCCAGCTCAAATCCCCACCTCCACAAAGCCTCTCTCTGGAGCCGGGCAAGTGACTACCTCTGCCCCACCACCTTGGCAGTCCTGGTGCCCTCAATGGCATAGCTTCATCTTCACCTTGAACTGTTACTGGTTCCTGCTCATATCTCATAGTGAGATTGAAGCTACTTGGCACAAGGATCCTATCTTCTGCTTTTGGAGTGGCCCCACCACTCCCTCCATGGTGTCCTGTATACAGACCCTAATATATTTATTGTAGTAAAATGTTGGTTCAGCACATAATAAAAATCAGTTGAGGAACTTTCCTAGTGGCCTAGTGGATACGAATCTGCCTGCCAAGGCAGGGGACACGGGTTCGGTTCCTGGTCCAGGAAGAACCCACATGCCTTGGAATA
>JAHQIW010005638.1:0-14080 GCA_019055375.1 Parelaphostrongylus tenuis
AGAGGAATTGCTCCAGGTGTTTACTGCCGTAATTGAAAAGCTTCCTAAACACCCGGTTTCCCAAGATACCAAGCAATGTGAGTTCTGATTACTGTTTTTGGGGTACTTGTCGGTTAGACGGCACTGAATGAAGAAACGAACCACATACACTGGACAAAAAATTTTAATAAGAGTGTTAGTTTTCGAATCGAAAGGTCAAATCTCTAGCTGCTGCGCTATGTGCTCCGTTTCAAAAAGTCTTTATACAAGCGTTCAAAATAAAATTGTGTTTCACACCAGCCGCTTGTTTTCAATATCACTTCTCTGGAAACTCGAAAGGCACGTGGACGTGTAGAGGTAAACTTTTAGTATTAGAATTATACGTTTTATAGAAAGTTTCTCTCGAAGTGGAGAAAAAATTTTGTAATGAATAACAAAAAACACATTTTGCAAGTGACGCTCCAACGCATTTCGATTGATCGATCATGGAGCGCCGCATCGAATCTAAGACGGGCAGACACCGAAGCCGCACATTAGCCGATAAACAAGCGCACAGTAGATGTGGAACACGATCTTGTCTTCCTGACTACTCTGCAGTGAAACGGTCCTTTGAGAAGATAAGCACAGCGTTGGAATGGTCGAAACTTACGCTATCGATTTGTTGCGAACAATTGAGAAAATTTTGTTCTAAGAGTATTTGTGTGTGAAACACAAATGTTTTCCTTTTGCTAAAACGTCATAAAAGGACTTTTTGGTACTTGTCCATTATGAGGCGAGAAATGAACCAACGCTATTTGCTGAATGCTAAACTTTTTGAGTAGTCTTAGTAATCATTCAAAAGCTTAGATCTCTGGCTACTACTCTACGTCTTCGGTTTTTCGAGAAAACTCTTTTACAGCGATGTTGAATCTAAAACAAATTCTTGTCTCAGACGCGCATAATTCTCGCCGGGCAGAGCTCTTTTTTCGACTATTGCTTATCGTTCGATAGCTTGATGTCTGCTGATTCCAAAGCTGTGCTTAGTTCTTGCAAAGACCGTTTTTCTACAATCCAACAGAAAAAATAAGTCGAATTCACGTACGTGAGTAAAGTGTTCTTTGGCCAACTAATATATCGCCGGGTGGGGCGGTCACATGAATTGTTGACGCGATATCTCTCTACATGTGCTTATGCTAGGAAATCAATCAATCCTCGCGCCAGACCATGTGCGACCTTACCCAACTACACGTGAAATGGTCAACGAGCACTTGCTCGCTTATGTGATTTCAATTTATTTTACCTGCCGCGTTGTAGGAAAGCGGTCTTTTCAGGATACAAGCACAGCGTTGGTATCAGCAAACATTTCGCTATGAAATGATTGTTGTTAGTCCAAAGAAAGAGCTCTACCCAGCGAGAAAGATGCGCGTCTGAAACGCAAGGGATTTTTTTCCGCAACAAAGAAAGGTTTTTTGAGAATCAACCACGTGGGGCTGTAATCAGACATGTAAGCTTTCGAATGGTTACTGACACTACTATGAAAGATTCTTGTCCAGCGAATGATATCGATTTTTCATTTGTCGCCTCATCATAGACAAGTACCGTCTCTTTCAAAAAACGGCCACGTAGTTAATTAGCCAAAGATTTGAGCTTCGTGTGGTTACTAAAATGACAGTGGATAGTCTTTGTCCAGCGATAGTGGTCGTATCTCCTCTCCGTGCTGTCTAACAGAAGAAAGCGTACATAGTCTTTCAGCTCTGAAGTCGTAGTACTTAATTTTTAACCCGCTCTCTCAAATCTCCTACTTTCTGTTCGAGCATCACTTGACTCCTCACTAACGTGGGCACCGGAATTCTGCCGTCACATTCGTATGAAACGAGAAGGGCGTTTATGGGTGCCTCCTAATGTGAGTATTTTTATCCGGCCATGTTTCTAAGGCGTAATAAAGGTTCTTCTAAGTTTTTCGTCAATACTTTTTTGTGTTTACCCGTATTCTAGAACGAGCCAGATACCTTTTTTTCCCAACTTCTGGTAAACGACTTTGAAATGCGCTAGCACTTGGCCATTCACGATCAGTTCTTGCTAATGTGATCTGTTCATCCTAGCTATCAGGCAGCGTTTCTCAGCCACGTTCAAAGCCACGAATTCTTACATAACCAAAGTTTGTTGAATTTCGGACTCTACTGTAGCCGTATATTCCATTACTGTAGCCAGTGGAGCAGTGATGGCAGGTGCTGTACGACACTTTTGAAATCGATCAATCGTTCGATCGCGCTGTCAAGTGAAGCCTTATGTCCCTCCAGGGTTGATGAATTGGTACAAGATTCGTTTGGGAGGGTAGCAGCACTAACTCGATAAATCCGTTGGTCACCATAAGTCATTGTGAAGGCCACATATGTATTCAGGCACCTTAAACGATGCTACGAATGGAATCGAATGCATGGCCTATCCCTTAGGGATTAGTCAACGTCGAAAGCTTTGTCTTTTAGTGCTGTTTGATGGCCACAATTGTGAATTTACCATTTTACTAAGTGTTTTTCTTTCTTACAGCATAGTTTGAGCTTTTCATGAAATATGCTGTGACAGTTATAAAGTGCTAGACATGTGTTTTGGCCTTCCAGCCTCATCAGTAGCACTACCCTTTTCGATTCAGTTTCTCGGAGACACATCCCCTATATAGTGGAATCGAAGCGGAACTGTTTATACTGAACATTCACCATGGCGTTCCCTTAGAGTGATTTTTTGTCAACTGCATAGCTTACGGCTGCTACAGAGCACATGTAACAATGTTAAGAGATTTCTTAAAATACTCGATTGAAAGGTGTTGTGATATATGCTCTATAAGAGCCGTAAGCCATCCGGTCGACAATCAGTCACTCTGAGAAACGCCGCGGTGTTCTTTTTTTATACGTTGAGTGTAGATAGTTCGGCGTTGATTTCTTTATATAGGAATTACGTCTCAGAGGAACTGAGCCGAAAGGCACCTTGCTACTAACGAAAGCCCAAAACAGGTGTTTATCGCTTTACAAGTGCCATAACACGTCTCTTGAAAAACTTAAAGTAAGTTGTTAGGAAGTTTTGGCTTTCAGTGATGTCTCAAAACAGTCCATTGGAAGGGATTATTTTATATGCATTACAGGATTCCCCTATCCTCTAAAAAACAAGCGAACTTTGAGTGTTCAATACCTCGAAAAGAATTATCATGTGAATCTCATAGTAGCACTAAACTGGATAGCAGACATACTTGATTGGATGGTATTATGCATTCAATCACAAACAAGCAGAAGGAAGTTACGAAGGTAGTTAGGATATATAATCTTGGTTCTCTTGTTCTCAATATGTATATACATATATGTACTCCTGAATATGCGTATATACATGTACCTAGTGTGCATACATGTGTCCGTGTACTTGTACATAGGTAAGTACTTGTACATGCATACATGTTTGTACTTATGCATATATATATGTATGTATATATATATATATATATATATATGTATCTATGCATGTTCATTTACTTACCTACTTTTTTGTTTATATGAAAGCTGTTAACATAACTGGGTTTGATGGCGATATGGGTTTTGTGTGGTTTTGAGATGGCAAATAAAAAATCGATCTCATTTGCTGGAGAGGATCTTTTCATGACAGTTTTGGTTGCCATTCAAAAGCGGAGACTGCAGGCTGCAAGTTCACTTTGCCGATTGTCAATAAGGCCTTTCTTCACGTTGCTACAAAAGTAAATTTCTTGCGATTCAAACGCGCATATTTCTCGCCGAACAGAGCTTTTTCTTTGCACTATTACTAATTATTCGATAGCCCGATATTTCATGATTCCAACGTTATGCTTTTATCTCGAAAAGACCGTTGCTCTACAACGTAGCACGTAAAATATATTGGATTCTCATGCGAGCAAGAGGATCTTTGGGTAATTCATGTGCGCACGCGCGAGACGGCCACGTTCCGTGACGAAATGATCGTCGCTTTGCCGGGCCAATGAGCGCGTAGAGAAGTGTCGCATCGACGGTTCACATGACCGCTTCGCGCAGACACGTGAATTAGCTAAAAACCCCCTTGCTCACACATGCGAATCCAACTTACTTTACTGCCGCGTTGCAGAAAAACGGCCTTTTCAGGACGTAAGCACAGTATTGGAATTAAGAACGATTACGCTATCGAATGGTTACTAATAGTCCAAAAAAAGGCTTCAGTTGAGCGAGAAATATGCGTGTTTGCACCGCAAAATTTTTTTTGTAGCAACGTTAAAAAAGGTCTTTTCGAAAGCCGGCGAAGTGGCGCTGTAGCCTGTAGTCTCAGCTTTCGAATGCTTACCAACACTCCTATAAAAGGATCCTCTTCACCGTGAGATCAGTCTGTCATCTGCCTCTCATAACCGAAGAGTTCCGCTACATGTGCCTGCGCAACCCGTGTGGTGACATCGGTGGTGTGCTGGTAGCACGTGCCCTCGCTAGGCGTGAAGCTCATATCCAACTCTTTCCTGGGGTCGGGGCGAGTAGCGCGCATATACGTATTAAGATCAACGCGCAGTCACTTGTGCTTTTCGTCGAAAAATCATGTTCCTTCTCTAGAGGTAATCTTTTTTTGAATTAGTATTAATTGCTTTTTCCTGTGCTTTTCATACCCTTCTTTTCGCATGCTTTCTCCTGTAAGTCGCTCATACTTTCCAGTCGTTTCTGGCCTTTGCTCATGATGAAAAATTGATAGATTTGATCTGTGCTTCGGCGCGATAATAATCACATTGGTTTCGCAATATATAACAGAAGATAAAGGGCAAAGCTCTGGACGTCGATTGATCCCTAAGAAATGCGCCATTCATCTTCTATTTTTAACTTCGACTGAGGTGATTGAGTGCATATCTCGCTTGTACAATGACTTGTGGTGGCCTGCCGATGTGCCAGATCAGTGTTCTTATCCTTCTAGGCTGGTCTGTTATAAAGTTACAGATCCCAGGGGATGAAAAGTTTGGTGAGTCATGGGCGCGATATCAAACCATCGACACTGTGTACCACGCAGGGCAGCTCTTACCTCTGCGTCATGGGCGCTCTGTATGCGGTTAGTGTCTCATTGTAGGCTCTACTGCAATTGCACGTCAAACACCAAATCTTACGATGTTGCAGTCACTTCCAAACTTGGCTATGGTTACTGTGCCGCTGTGTTCTAATATTCCTACTGCAACAGTCGTCTTTCAGACTGAAATTCTATTGAAGAGCGACCAGCCGTGTGCTGAGGGGGCGATCGTTGGTAGGATTCCGTGACTACACGCTAAACACAGAATCGTAGGTATCATCTAGTGCTCCAATTAATCTAGCCTCTGGTTACGGTTAAGCCTCATTATAGCCTGGGTTGCAGTTGTACTCTATGGAATCTTGGGAGCGCCGTGGTCGAATGGTTGTGATGCTCGTCGCAGCGGGCATGGAGTAGAGCTCTACCCACTCCCCCCCCACCTCCTTCCGGTAGTCAGCAACAACACTATATGGAACGCCACAGCAAGGCTGTCCGCGAGATTGCAAAGAGGCATGCTCGGCCGGTACTCTACGTCATTCGGAAAGACGAAAAACCAATCGAATGCTAGGAGTTCTGGGATCCACACAATAAAAATTGTGATGGCGTGTCATGTAAATAAATAAATAATATCGAAGCTTGCGGCATTAATAATGCTGCGATTATTTGACGTTGACTATCATCCTGACGGATTATATGCCATCAGCCATGTGCTGAGAACGTTGGAACTGTTGGTATTCCGTAACTGCACTTCATTTCCATCTAACATCGTTTGAATGATTCGATGCATATCTTGCAGATACAGAGACTCGCGTATGATAGTCAACGTCAACGTATCGATGTATCAAGTCAGCGCAACTATTTTACCAGACAAGTCTGATACCGATTCATTGACCACGGAGGGAAGGAGGTCCTGATGAGATGCTAGAGCGGGATCGAAGGCTTAGTGAGCTTTGAGCGCATAACCGAATACTTGGTGAGCCTTTAGCGCAGAAGCGAACCATCCCATCGATCGATCGACCTAGTATGGAAGGCGGTGCACCTCAATCCACAGCACCACATGCGCTATTTTCAGCATTATTTTATACCCTCTTATTGCATCCATGGTCGACCATGGTTCTCACTGAGATGTTGAGGATATTTGGTTATTGCTCAAACATTGAACTTTGTGTTTTCAAATCATTTCGGCAGAAGACAAATTTTTACTTCTTTTTGGATCAAATCTTCATCGAAAATGGTCAAGAAAATATTGATGGCATGATGGCATTTTATTGTTCTCTTTTAAAGAAGTCTCAAATTACTGAGAGGAGTTTTAAGGAAGAGCGTTGGCCTCAATGGATGATGATCCGTAGTGTAGTGCGAATCTTCAACTCTTGGGGACCGCAGACCCAAGGCGCTAGTCTCACCCCGCCCCGTCGCGCGCGGCTATTCATCGGCGAGCAGCCCCAGTGGCGAGTGCCAAGTGCTGCCGCCCATCGGAAAGAAGATGGCTAGTTCAATCCCCTAACACTACGCTTCACAGTATTTTTTTGCGGAATTTTCTAGTGTCGATTAGTATCGAAGATTCTCCTACAGTGTGAATACTATAGCAAAAAGCGCTGAGATGTCTAACATTTCACTATTTTTTAATACAAAATGTAGATAATGGGGTAATTATGAATGATCAATAATTCGCTCGTGTTGGGCTGTTGCTATATGAGATAAGATATGGTGTGTCAGTGATCTGAGCACATTCTATTGGAAATAAGCATAACAGCAAAAATGCAGTGAAGCGCCGTTCTAGGGGATCAGAGCAGCAAACTTCTTCGCAATGGACAGCAGCACGGGCACTCGTCATTGCGAGCTGTTCGCCGCCGACCTGCTGCGTGCGCGACGGGATGAAGCCAGCGCCGTGGGTCTGCCGTCCTCAATGTATTAACCTGGTAACATTGAAGGCAGTCATCCTAAATGGATTGACGAGCTGTGCTCAAATGAATACAAAGAATAAATTACTGCTTAATTGTAGATTGATAACTGAGAGCATCCAAGGAAAAACTCTAACTTACGCGTGTAAGAGAGGAACAGTCGCGAGATAGGGCAAGCGGTGTAGGCAGGGGTACTCTCAGTGGCATACTGACGCATCAAGTCAGTGCTGCTTCCCTCCCAGACAAGTTTGACACCAATTCACCGACCCCGAGAGGATAGAAAGGTCAATGGGTTTTATGAGCAGGATCGATCCATCGACCACGAGCGCGTGCTTGTCGCACAGCACCTCCAACCACTGCGTCACACGCGCTTTTCTTGTTACCACATGTAGTATTCAATGAGCTCCGCGATAACTTTTCATATTTTGATTGGATGGTGACTTTCCACTAATACTCGCATTCTAAAAGCTTTTTTGTTGATCTCTGGGTTCTGTCCCAAAGGGATTGGCTCAGACGAAAGGCACCGTGCATTTGACGAGATTGAAAGGCCGATACACCTGTATCGCACTATATAAGTGTTCGTACAGACATCATACAAGGCTCAAAACTACTTATCAGGACCATTCCGTGATTTCTCTCTATAACTTTCTCCATTTCTTAAGTTCTCATTTCCGCAGCAAGTAATTAAATATAATTTTATGAAAGATTCTAATGAACCGTTTTTTCCACAGATCTACGTTGTGACCTAAACCTCTTGTTCCTTCGTTGTATATTTCAAACATCATAACTGTTTCACTAACTGTGCTCGGAAGGACGGAATGAGAAAGCTGTCATGAGAACGAGGCGTGACCATGTGACAATTCGACATTATCTTTCCACAATTTTCGTTCTAATCGGGCAGTTTCAATATTTAGTTTAACGTAGTCTTAGAGAGATGTCTGACACCTTTTCTATGGTGATGCTAGAAAGCTAATAAAGGGGCATTTTTTTTGTCTTTACCTGAGACAGGTCAACAAGAGAACTTATGTGGAGGTAAGGTCCTTCCATTTCTCATTTGGTAGAAAATGATGTGCAAGAATTTGTCCCTTTGCTATAGAAAGTGCTTTCGTATTAACAACTTTGTTTGTTATCATCATACAAAGTTCTCGATATGCGTGATGTGATGGAACACACATGGTAAAGAAATCAGACCGCAGCGGTGAAGATTCGCTTGGTCAAACTTCTTCAGCGAATAATTCGTGTCTAAAATCTTTTTTTTATCAGGGATCACTTTTTTTCTGTAAAAAGGCTGTCGAGAGAGAATGGTTCTGGTCTTTTAACGCTGAGAAAATCTTTTCAAACATTGCTCTGCAGTAGAGCCGTGCATTCTCGCGACAAGAATCTCAAGTAAATCTACCGTATCATATGTTTTTTGTTGTAACGAATAAATTTTGGGAAGCATTCAACTGTGCAGTCGTGATAAGATCCACAAAACTCGCAACGGTTCCGTCAATATCTTCCCTGTTTTTGGAGCACCTTTCACCACTCCTTCGAACACTCACTGCCGCAATCCCTTCTAGATGCCCGTTGAAACTAGAATTTCTTGCACTTGTGTTAAAACTAGGTGGCATTTTGCTTCTCTGTTCGTCCGCTCACCCCACTGGTGTTGATGTTAACGCATGCGTGAATTTCGATTGAACAACGGAATATGCAGTACATCTCTTAGTTATTGTTTAAGCGAACATATCATGTGATCTGTTAATGTACTCTTGTACAGCCCAATACACGTGTTTCGACCATACAGTCTCGTCAGTCAGGGAGAACCGTTCGCCTTTAGCCAGTCCTTTGAAGAAGCTTCACTCTCCCTTTAAGGAGGTAAACTACGACGGACGATTTACACAATCGCCCTCAAGTGAAAAATCACAAGATCTGCAATTTTAGACACTCTATTGCTCTTGACAGGTATTTCTGTAATATAGCTTTTATCTCGAGTGTTTTATTAAGAACACGCTCAAGTTTCAATATATCTCACAAATAGCAAGTACTAGGAAATGAGTGGTGACTATGGTTGAATTATGGGAAATTACAAATAACGTAACATAGAGATGTTCAGCAATCTTTGGAGATATATCGTTCTCGCAAATGCGATTATCACGTTTGAAGAAAAACGAGCGTTTTTCAATTATCGGTGTACTTTCAGCTACCCATAGCCTTTATAAGGTCTCTTCCATAATATTTCACCATTTACTGATCTACAAGACTACCTTCAGTGATGGTTATAATCAAATTTACAAAAATTATCCTATAGTGCTCTCAGCCTTTGCAGTGCACTAGTGGTCGAAGAACTATTGAGAAGCTGTCGAATGAAGAGGCATCTTATGAATGTGTCACATCTTTCGACAAACAGCTCATTGGTTCGTATTTATTTCATAATGTTTCATCTATCGATGGCGATCTGCAGTGTCCTTATGCAAACTCATTTTTCTACTGAAGACTGTATCTTCCTTTATGACGAAAGACTTCTGAATTTATTACGTACAACATTGTAAAAGAAAAATCGTGTTCCATTTAAGACGTCGATAGCTTCGACTGCCACGATAGTGATCAGCGCGACAACGGTAGCTACAACGGTCTTCTCCAAAAAAGTTCATCTTTATATCCTTTCATTTTGATCAGTTTAATCATGTGATCATAATAATTATGAAGTATATTGAGATATGAGCGTGATCTTATCAAAACACACGAAATAGTAATAGTATCGTATTACTACCAAAAGGCATCAGAAATAAAGTACGGAACCAACGCAGATGTCCCTGAAATGAATGCATCCATTTCTATAAAAGTATTATCTAAACATTCGTATACTGCAGAAAATACTTTATCGAGTTAGACTACCGAAACAACGCCGAAAAAAAAAACAGTTAGGCATGCGTTGTTACCTCAGGAATCTAGCGGACTGTTCGCCGCGCGTAATAGGACAGGGCCAGCGGCGTGAACTTGTGGTACCTAGTGTTAAGATCGCGGAGCGTAGCGATACCGCTGAATCTCCCGCTCAAGACCCGAATCGCTCCTTCTTGCCTTTTTCTCAATCAAAAGCTGTCAGCTTAAATGGGACTTAATGCCAATATATGCGTAAGAGACCAGATCGTTGATAATAAGTTGCTTCCACAATCGATACCATAAATCGCAAAAACGGTTATAGATGAATAGGAGCCTTGGTAGCGCAGTGATTAGCAAACACTATCGAAAAGAATGAGAAAATAAAAGCACCGATGAGAGAAAAAAGCAGGTTCAACCTTCACCGATGTACGACTTTTCGATTATTACGTCACATCATTCAACTCCTTGAACGCAAGGCTTTTCTGGTTTCATCTAGACTTCTAGAGGTCATGACAGCTTAAATTTCGATAATTCCGATGCTGTGCTTTTTTTTTTAGGAAAAGATGCGCTGCAGCAATGGAAATAAATTAGGTTTAACACTCGACGCGTTTCGCGGCTATTTTTGCTGAATAGAGCTTTCCCTTAAACTCTCAGTAATCATTCCATAGCTTAAATCTTAGCAAATCCGATACTTTGCTCATTTCTCGAAAACACCTCCTCAGTGTGCCGCAGCCGCGAAAATGAAATTAAGTTTCACACTTAGCGCGCAAATCTTGTCAACTAGGGTGTGCGAATGGGGCAGACTGGGTGGGATTCTGTAAGACTGGCAACAAATCCGCGCCGACCGTGAAACCTAACGTTCTTTTAGCTGCTACAGCGCTTTAAGAAGACCTTTCCGAAAACCAAGCACATTATTTGAATTGCTGTGATTTGAGCTACCGAACGATTACTGGAAGTGTGAGATAAAAGCGAAAACAGTCTTGTCCTCAAAGGTTTGAAAAATGCATCGCGATAAGCGAAAACTATTTGGTTGTTGCATAAGTTTTGGCTCCAGAGCAATAAACAGCAGATTTTTTAACCAGATGTGAATAAAATTACATGATTTGGGCACCGTTCCATTGCATGTTTTTTTGCGACCATTATGGTATACAATTTCCCTATATTTGCTTTAGAATGGAGCTGTCTTAGGAACAAATTCGCTTGCTACTCATGAATAAATGGCCCGTAGACGACAATGACAATGAAGCGGCACGGAAGATTAACGAACCTTTGGGCGATGATACGGTTGCAGGAAGGACGGCCGGGAAGTGGCTGGCAATGTCTAAAGCTAAAGAGAACTGTTTAGAAGATCAGCCACGTATGAGCCGTCCACAGGAACCTCCATTAACCTTGCGCGCCACTTGACTAGCATTTCTCCTACCCACTATTTGTGCTTGAGTGGCAAGTGAATTTGTTCCCAAGACTATGCGCAATCAAACTATATTAAAAATATCCATTTTCCATGACTTAGTGGGAATAAATTTGGTGTTTAGTGCCAAAACTTCTGGACCGACCTGTTGGAAAGCATTCGACCCTAGGCTGAAATTGAACCCGCGTTTTAGCTATACCCCTGAGGCCATCACTATGCTACCACTGTTTCTTCCTGCTGACAGATACGAGTGGACATATTGAAGAAAGAGTGCAGAGAACCGGTGATGTGAGTGGTGTAGTGGTCGCATGCGCATTCGGTATGAGTAAAACGCGGGTTTAACTCCTGCCTATTATCGAGAGTTTTCCATACCACTCAATACGCTTATATCAAACAATGTGCTTTGTGCTCTATCTTTGGTTGCATTCGTAGCATTCTAAATGTCATTACTTGAAGATATTTTTCTGTTACTTACGTACGCGGTTATTTCTTCCACTTCGACTGCATAGAGGTCTCGCTTTCATCGTTATTACCTATAATGCTACGTTTTTATTAGTTCGTGGTTTTGCCTTTATTGGCCCATAACGGCCGTATCTACTTTATAATGTCTATAAGTTGGGAGTTAAGTGAACGTGTGGACTCTACGGTGTTCATTTTTATTTTAGTGAGTTCTAGAGCTCTCTAATCACACTAAGTATAACGCTTGATATTCAATCAGAAATAGAGGAGGAGGAGGGGTGAAGCCGAAAACCAAGTCTCTGCTGTCAGTGGTTCTACGAGATCCTTTTTTTGAACATTTTATCAGGTGGTACTTTGACTTCCGGAAGGCGTCGCCGAGCGCGTGAGTTTGATTCCGAATCCTCCCACATACGAACAATCCCCGGTAGTCAACAACGAACACCCTGTAGAACGCCACAGCATGGCTGTCCTCGAGGCTGCAAGGAGACGCGCTCAATCAGTATTCTACGACGTACTAGTATTTGCGCAGTGAAGAAGAATACACCGCGAAGACGTATTTAATGTGCGTTCCTGATTTCCTGACTTTGACTACCAGTGCTGTTATCACAGTTTAATCGCTATCGTATTGTGGGGGATTGTGTGGCGCCATGGTTAGAGGTTCTCTGTGACACGCGCATCATAGTTGATCGGTCGATCGGCGATGGATCGATCCCGCGCTTAAAGCTATCCAAACCTTCCATTCTCCGTGGTCGGTGAAAATGGTACCCCACTTGTCTGGCAGGGCAGTAGCAGTGACTTTATGCATTGCTATGCCACCATGAGTTATTTCTAAAGAGCAGTTTTTATGCAGCCACTTAAAACGATATTAAGTGAAGACGAATGCACGGCACATCCCCTAGGTATTGATCAATGCCAAGAATTTTAGGATGTTTTTCTTATCGTATGTATTGTGTAGATGTGAAAACTCTGAAGAAGGGTAAACATAGAGTGTTGAATGGTTCAAAGTGCTGATAGCCATGCTTTCGCATCGGCAAAGTTTCTTTTACGATTCTCTCCTAATTACTACTTTTGCAGCTCATTAGTTATTGCAGAAGATTTGCAAAAAGCTAGAAAATCCTTAGCTGACGGAAATTGCTACTATTTCATTGAACCAACGAAATGCTTTTGGCTTTGTTCAGGAATTGTCAAATTCAATTCAAAACTTTGATCTATCGCTGACTCTTGTGATTTGGCTTCGCTTCTGTTTACGATTTCTTGTGGTGATTTGGATTGTATTTTGAAAATCCTACTTTTCTTTACTGTTTGCGTTGTTGTACAAAAAACATAACTTTTGTCAATCGTAATGTGCCCTACTGTGTGTTTTCGATCAGATCAATTTGTGATTGCCCAATCTAAAAAGCGAATTTTTCATTTTGTCATACTTTTGCTTACTATAACAGAACAGGAGTGTGCCTTGCAGAGTAGTTAGTTAGTATAGGTACCGCGGAACACGAACGTTATCGTTGAGTGGACTCCAAGATGCAGAGGCACACCAAGTCAAGGTCGTTTGTCGGTTACGATGTTGCTAAAATTCGTTTCAAGACACTTTGAGAAGGAGAAAACGGAAAAAAACAAAACATTAGAGAACTATGTCAAATCGCTAAGCAGGCTAATCGCCATTTTATCGACCGTGGAGTCCTGATGACAGATGGTCCAGTCTTCTTCATCATGGGCGCTGCTTCCCCCCGTACACTGTGCTACGAGATGCATCACGAAGCCTGCACCTGGAGGCCTAAGACGCTTTGTTTTCCATTTTCCATCTGTTCAATTTAGCCCTCTCGTAGCGAGCGAGTGAGGTGATCTATATCTCTGTTATATGCTCTTACAGTCAGTAGTGAATTGGCGTTGATACCTATAGGTGCACCATCACTCCACCACCTGATCTTAGAACATCGAACCGTGCTTCCAAAACTTCCTTATGACGCGAATCGACTCGTTCTTTCCATGCACATCCCGCACTTTTATGGCGAAACCCTCATCCATGAAAGAAGGATTCTCTGCAATAATTATCATTCAAGCTTTCAACGATCGTGTTGTTGTAATATCGGTCGCTAGCACGCTGCTTTATTTTTCATGACTCGTATATCGACATCATCTCCGCCACGCAAAAAAACGCCTCCTCGATTGTGGAAGGAAAATTTCTCTTTTTATTGAGAGATGACGACTACTTTTGAAGGAAATTCGTGCTCCAGAGTATGGTCCTATGGCATGGGATGACGGCCTGAAGTACCGTCGTGTTATCCTCACGATCTTTTTATGACGTTTTGCAGTGTCGCTGCATCGCTTTTCACAAGGTAGTTCCAGCCGTTTTTCAATCTTCAGAAAGGTACAATTACTTTTGAGTAATCGTTGGAATGGGAAGATATCCAAACTCTTTAGGTGAACGTCCACTTATCATTTAAAGCCCAAAAACTGAAGAGATCTCAATAAGCAG
>JAHQIW010005639.1:0-10632 GCA_019055375.1 Parelaphostrongylus tenuis
TAGACCATCTTGAAACAAAAAAGGTGGGGTTTCTAGGATGACTACACTGCTGATTTCTACTATGTTAGTTTTTTGATACTTGTAAAATATTAACCGAGCAATCAGATTTAGTATGACTCATACGTCTAAGCTCTAACGAAAGCGTTGCCGCCATTAGTTAGCTATCGAGTCCTGAGAAAAAGTAGAAATTACTAACCTCGTGCAAGTTTTAAATAAAGAAAAGGATAGTTCGTGAGAAATTTCACATTTCTGCAATGATGTCGAGGTTTAGAGATAGTCGGACTTTTGAGTAATACTGAATTCATCGAAAGTCTTTGAAGATAATGAACGGTCACAATCAATTGGGATACGTCTCGTTACGCATAGTATAATAATAAAATAATAATTGCTCATAGCGAAAAAATCCATTTTGCAGTAAGATGGAGCAGCGTCAAGAAAAAGTCTTGCTAAGTGGCAATTTACAAGAGCCACTGATAAGGAATCCAAATAATCTGGATGAACTTAGAAATTTATTCGCGGGTGCGAGGGTAAGTCAATGTCATTAATCAAATTCAGCCATAAATAAAACGGAGAGTATGTACCGATAAGAACTTCGTTGTATCACAGTGCAAACTTCCAAGGGCTTACATCATATCATACCTGTTACAATTTTCTTGCTCGTAACATTCTCAAATATGAAGTAGGTTGTTCCAAGATTTTTCATATTAATATCTTAACACCGTGTTTAGCAATCCGGCACCTCTTTAGTTGATCTCGAAGCAAAGGTAATGGACTTTCTTCAAACCCAAAAAGTGGAACATGAAGAACGTCTTGACGAGGTTGCCATTACATGCATGGAAAATATTAATTATATTTTACTGCATATCCTCTACGACGTAATTATAGCGTGATTTAAGGTTATGAAGCAAATCATACAGCTGGAAAAACACGACTGCTCAAAAGATGATGCTAATCTCATGGTCTACAGAGCGCTGATTTCCGAATACCAAACGATGCTTGAAGAACTCACGTCGGGCTCATGTATGTGTGATTTACAATTTGTCATACGAAGAACTTTTTGTATGCTTTTACCGTATGATTTTCCAGGAGATAAATAGATAAATCAAGCATTACTTTACATGATATTTTGTAGTCTCTGGCATAGCAATCTCTCAACTATATATCATAACACTGCCAAGAAGTTTCAAAACAAAAGATTCATAAATATCATACATCTCCAGATGCTGTTAACTCACTGAGTTTGTAGTCGATATGTGCTTATTAGAAGAACCTCGTTAAAGCATGGTTGCTAACGGCTTCGACAGATACACCGAAGAAGAAATAGTAGCAAAGCTGTAGCCTTGGTGGTGTAGTGGCAGCAGGCAACTCGGTATAGCTGGTACGCGGGAAAATCATCTTCTACCTAGGGCCAAATGTTTTACAAACCATTCAACAGTCTTGGATCTGTCCAAGGTCAAAATCGTCTGAGCGCTAGTCTGACGTCACTTAGTCGCACGCATCAATCATTCGTAGCACTTAGATGACGTGGCATCTATGAAAGCCTCATTTTTTCAGTGATTGACCCTGGTAAGCCGAAGTTGTTTGATAAATTCTTTGCAAATAATCGGAAACTCGCCCTAAATGTGGATGGAAAACCCATGCTGAGACAGAAAGAGATGTCCTTCTAATGACTTGTTACTTGGAAACACTGAGGAAACATCTGCATGAGCTAAACCACCGACTGATTACAAGCACTTTTGACAAAGACTTTGCATCTAAGCAGTCTGTCGAAACAAGCGTAGTTTCTCTCGGCATTACCTCTTCGTCTATGTGTCAACATAAGCGCAACCGTTTTTCTAGAGAGCGCAGTGTGAAAGAAATTCTAAAAAAAATAGGTAGTCTAAGTAAAGCTTATCGTGCCTATACCTCACATCTACTCGCACCGCTTCACATGTCCAATACTGTCGATCGTTTATATAGCCCTTGATCAAAATAACAATAATGTGATAACATGATAACATGTCTTGAGCTGGTTGTTTTGAAGTTTGATATGAGCGTTTATAAAATGTTAGACAGGCGCCCACTTCGTCCTTCCGGTCTCATCAATGGCAAAGTCCCCTCTGTTCAGCCAATCCCTTAAGGATGGACCTCCTTAACTGTGCTGCTGATGAATCCGAAAGGATGAAAAAGTCGCCTCTCCAGTACTTTATAAGTGACTTTATAAGTGAAGTACTTTATATATCAGACGTCAAAACAACCAGCTCAGAACATGTTATCATGTCATCACATTATTATTATATGCTGTCTTTTTTATTTCTTACATATAGCTTTATACACTCGTGTTTACTCAAAACATGACTGCAACGATGGGGCGCTCAATATGTTAAAGTTGTGCTACGATGACCAATCATGTTTAAAATACAACAGACTGTCATCGGCTCCGCTTCACTGATGGGAACAACGAGATCTTAGTCATATTATGACAGTGATGAAATACTCTCATCTGATTCTTAGAGAACTGAAAAATTTTCGGAACAATGAGAAAGTACAGCAATATCAAGTTCAAAGTTTCATATGTATGAAATATTTGCTACGGTAAAGGGCGGCAATTGTTCGAGCAATAAAGAAGTTCAGTGTGTTTAAGATATTCACGTGAATCGACTTCACGAGTACGGTTACACCAGAAAAAGTGGCTGTAGTGACGATTGCAAGGCGGCAACGTAAGTAATTTCAAGAAACTTGGTACTTGAGTATATGTTTGATTTTATTGCTACTATTTATTTAGTCATCTACCTGTCAATTTATTGTGTTTGAAAAAAATAACTGTGATGCGCATAGTTGAAATTTGTCCTTCGATATTGGATTTTCATTCTCAACTAAGTGTGAACATTTTACAATCGTTTCGATGGGCATTTCTTGCCTTATGTCTTGTTGCTAATAACGCAATACTTGCTTTTTTTGAATACTAATCTCAGCTATGGAAAAGATATCAGACAGAAGCGAATTTAGAGATTTTCTACACGAATTCGAAATGGGTTATAAAGCATCGGAAACAACGTGCAAGATCAACAACGCATTTCGCTCCGGAACTACTAACGAACGTAGAGCGCTTTGAAGGTTCAAAAACTTTTGTGAAGGAGAGACATTTCAACAATAAACGAAAAGGAATCACTTTTGTATTAACCTCATCAGAGCCAATGAGAAAGGCAGTCAATGAGCCTTGTCTTGTCGAAAGTACACGAAATGCTGCAAAGAAGTCAACGCCAACCACTGCATCATTACCGCCACCTGAAGCAAATTGCAAAAGTATAAAGTTTCAGTATTATTCAAAACCGCAATTATCTTTGTCCCAACAGAGTACATATACAGGACGAGAGAAAAGTTCTGTCAACCCTGTAGCTTGTTGATACTAGCATTTATATGATACTTTTTACTTGTTTTGATAATTTTATTAAAATTTTTGTTACTAGAATCTGTTTTATCTGCTTGTCTATATTCAATTGCGTTAAAGGTTTGGTTCCTTAGAAATGAACGCGCATTAGTTGAGTTGTAAAGAATGGTGATAAAACCAGCCGACTTGGTTGAAATGGACTGCTTACAAGACAGCGAGTGTCTAAAAAGCCGTGAACGTTGCAGAAAGGCTGAAGCAACTGAGGGCCGTCCTCCAAAATGTCGCCTAACCACCTCATCTACTTCAAAGAGCATTGGGAAAATTTAGTGGTTGAATTGAAGGAAATCGGAGCGTTTGATGCACATAATGACTACAAAGCTCAGAATCAGCGAGTATAGCAATAGAGACACTGTCAAAAATAAGTTGAAATTATGCAGCTACAAGATCTCTATTATTTACTTTGTGGAAAAACGATGAAAAACACGACTTCCAGAGGCGTGCCGCATGATTGGTTTGATAGCTGGTGCTCGTTCGTCGAAGGTGCTCTTCACGGATGAAATGATATTTACAACTGAACCACTCCACAATCGTCAAAATCGACGTCAACATTTCAAGAAGGGTTAACAAACGTACGGAGTAGCAAACGACCATAGGCCGTAGTCATTTTTCAACATCTCTGATGGCCTCTTGGCATTTGCGCCACCGGAACGACTCCGTTGGTTATTATCAATAGAAACGCCAAGTTCACCGCTGTTAGGCAGAATATTCGCGAGTTATACTAAAGCCTTGGCGTACTCCACACTTTGGCGACGGCAAATTTACGCTTCAGCAGGACTGTGTTCCTGTGTATACGGCTCGCTCAATGACCACCGTCTGAAGAGCTGTTTCCAGACTTTTAGTCCAAGAACATTTGGTTTTTAAACTCTGCGGATATCAACGCATTGGATTATTTTGTGCAGTCCATAACAAAGCAAGAAGTCTCGGCTTCTCATTACCCTAATCTAAGCGCACTTGAAACGGTTTTGACAGGCGCTTGGAACGAAATTACGTTGAGAACGTGTGCGTACATCGCGGGAGATTCTGGAGAGCGAGTTCGTGAATATACAGATGCCAAAAATGGCAATTTTGAGAACTTATTATAAACTTTTTTCTTCATGGTTATAATTGTTGATTTGTAAAAGTAGTTTTTTCTTCAACTGAAATAAATTTATCTGTTCATACAGTATTTTTTTTACTGTTAAAGAATCTGAAAAAACTGACTTCCTATGCACCCCATATATATATATATATATATATATATATATATATATATGTTTATATATATGTATATATAGGACGCGTAGAAAGTTCGTCGAAATTGTATTCTGTTCTTTTTAGTGTTGATATGGCTTTTTTTTATCAGTGCTGATAATTTTCTTGATTTCCATGTTCAATTATAGTTTAGGACCTGTTTATTTAATTGTCTATTATCAGTTATGCTATCAGATGATGGATGGTAAAATTCAACATATCGCATTAGGTGACTTGCAGGAGATGCTCGCTTACATTTCCATTGTAATTTCGTGAAGACGGTGTCAAAACGGTTTTGAGCGCGTCAGTGCTAATGCAGCGAGTAGTCAAGACATTCTCTACCAGTGTGGACCATGCGAAGTAATACACTGGGTTGAGATAGGCCGACTTCGACGTCCAAATCTCTCTGCGCCAAAAAAACCTGGGAACTGCTCTTGACAGCTGGCAGTCGTTTAGCGGACCGAATTAACTAGAGCTCAGCCCTACTGGAGCGTAAATTTGTCGGCTCCAAAGTTTTGAGTACTCCAGGGGCTCCAGTACGCCCAGTAGAGCTTGTTGTCAATATCTGGCACCGATGACTTTTATGTTTGCGTTGACGAAGGTCAACGGCGTCGTTCACATGGCGCAAATGTCGGCCCAGATTACCACAGAGCCAGAAAATGAATGTGGCCGATGGTTCATGTTACTGCAAAATCCTACCGACCCTTTTGAAAAGTTGACATTGATTATGGCGACTGTGAAGTGGATCGGCTCTGACACGTGATTGAGCCGATTACGATGGAAACGTGTGCGAGCATCTTGTGCAACTCAATTGCTGCAAAGCGTAGATTCTTACGTTCTATAACGTTAGCACCACTAAAAATGAAAAAAAAATGAATAAAATAGATTCTAGACAGAAATTGAGCAAAGGATTTGACAAGATTTTTAGTATTAATAAAAAATATTACATTAGTGCCGGAATTGATAAAGTGAAAATAATACCGTTCGTTTCGAGTGTTTTCTTGAGACCAAATTCAAGTTATAATATACCTGATAATTACTATTTGAGCCAACATATCATGTGGCCCGAATTTTATGGGTTCCTGTACAGCCCGATACACGTGTTGCCGCCTTGACAGCCTCGTCAGTCCGACGTGCTCTTCGTCTTTAGCCAATGCTCTCGGTAGAACCCATGACTCCATAAGTTGAGTAGCTGACTACCTACAATTTACTCGCACCGTCAATCGAAATAAGTCACTAGATCGGCAGTGTTCTACTCTAGATTACTCTGAGAAAAAATGGAATCACACGAAAAAACTTTTATAGTGAAAATTATGCGAGTTTTTTTAACATCTTACATACCTCTCCATTCGACCGGTTTTTTATATACATTTCTCAAACAATAATAAACTGATAAGGATATAGCATGTTTTGAGCTATTAGGTCTAAGTGCTATACAGGCGACTGCTTCGTCTCATTGAGACTCATCAGTAGCACTGTCCCTCGGTTAAGGCGATCCCCTGAGGCTATACTCCTCTATAAAGGAATCGACGCCGAGTAATAAATCACCGCAAGTCAGATGTTAAAGTGAATCATACCTCTTCATTCAACTGCTTCATTTATTTAACCACTCACTTTATAAGCCAAAAGGTCGACTGCTGGTCACCGCAATGTCACGTAATTCCATCATCTGACTTGCGGTGATTTACTACTCAACATCGATTACTTATAGAGAAGATAGCCTCAAGGGATCGGTTGAACCGTGAGACAGTACCACTGATGAGTTATTGTAGGATGAAACAGGCTCCTGTATGGCACTTAGACCTAATGGCTCAAAACAAGTTACATCCTTACCAGCATCTTACATATATATATATATATATATATATATATACATATTTATGTATATATATGCATATATACATATATATTTACGTATATATATATGTATATATACGTATATATGTGTTTATATATATATAAGAATTTTTACAATTGGAGAGAGCGCAATGTTCTGAAAGGAGAAGTGGATTCCGTGCAGGAGGAGTACAATAAACTCCTCGAATCGTATGCGAAGCTACGAAAAGTTGTTCACGAGCAGAAAGCGGTACTGTTTATTATGCCCGTGGTTTCCTCTTTATAGATTTGAATTATTTCAGGAGTATGCAGCTTTGCAGAAGAAATTCTTCGAAAAAGTAGAAGATAACAAGAAAATTCAACAAAAGATATGTCGTTTACGAGAGGACGAGCAAAGCAAGCTAATACAGTATGTTATATGTGTTATTTCGACAAGAATGAAAAGTAATTGATATCATAAATATGGTGTTTTTTTAAAGTTACAATGTTTAAGCAGAAAAAGAGGTATCTTACTATATCGGATACAATTTGTTAATTATTTTAGAGAATTATTTGAAATAAAAAACAGTTCTTCTAGATTTTATGAAGACAAATAAAAAACCGACTCTATTAGCTAAAGAAGAGCTTTTTTTAGTAACGACTCGAAAGCTGAGACTTCAGGCCACACGTCACCGGTTTTCGAAAAAGCCTTTTCTTGACGTTGCTACAGAAGGAGATTTCTTGCGTTGAAGACGTGCTCATTTCTCGCCAAACACAGTTCCTTCTCTAAACTATTAGTAATTCTTCGATATCGTAATCGTTTCTCATTCCAACGCTGTGCTTATCATCTGCGAAGAACGTCTTTCTATAGTGCAAGAGAAAGATAAAGTTGATTCACACAAACGAAAAGCATGACCATCGATCGATTCGCGCTTTAATCGATGACAAGTCTTCCTGCTGCACCGCACAACAACGCTCTTTCCAGAAAACAAGCACGGCGTTAAAATCAGCAAACATTGTGCTATCGAATGATTACTAGTAGCTTGAAAAAGAGCTCTGTCTGGTGAGGTGTGAAGCACAAATCTGTTCTTTCTCCTAGAGCGCTATCAAATAAGCTTTTAGATAGAGCAAACATTTTTTTGAGTTTTCTAAAGTTTTTCCTATCGAATGAGTTCTTACACCCTGAGGAAGAAGATTTGTCCCGGGAGATATAAACGAGATAAAATAACATGTGATTTTGTGAGACAAAAATTTTATTTTGGATTTTACATAGTTATGAACCGGTATTTTGAAGATTCGGCTGCGTGGGCTCTACCCATAAGTCTAAGCTTTCCAATATTTGCTAACGTTTCTATAAAAACTTCCTCTCCAGCAGATGAGGTTGGTTTTTCATTTGTCCGTCATAATCAGAAAGGACCGAAAGGATTTTGTAACTCCAATGCATGACATTTAATATACACTTAATCATCATAATCTCGTAACGAACCTTGTAATTCTGCGAACTCAAAATTAGGCTTTTTTATTTTTGATTCGTGTAAGCTTAGATGTAATGATAAATGGAATATAAACAAGATTGCAATATATTAAACAAAAACATTTATCGTTGAGGATCAACAACACGTTCTTCACTCCGGCACAAATCTTTTTCTTAGTAGAATTGCAGAGCTTCTGAAGATATGGCACAATGTCGCCACGAAAAAGGGGAAAGTCTGAAGAGATTAAAACTCAAGTTACGTCTTCTTGAAGCTGATTTGGAATCAAGTCGACAACAACTGGAAATTAAGGTGAAATTATTGGTACAGTGGATGATTGCAATCAATTTAAGCATTCTTAATTTTCAAGGGGTCAGCAATTCATTGATGACCAAATTATTTAGAAAGATGAAATTGTCGAGCTCAGAGATATATGCAGTCGACTTGTCGAGCGTCTTTCGCCTATTCCAAAAATAAGAAATTGATGGCATACTGATTTCCAGAAGCAGTCTTTATTGTGACATCAGTTTTGGTGTTAAGAAATTGAGTGCAAATATTCTATTTCCGTCGTTCTATGAGCATTTCATATAAATGCTGACTAATAATTTGTTCTATTAATGAACTTGTACGAGTTTATAATAAAACTTCGTTAACATACCTAGCGTTAAGCGCAAAAGATTGTCATTGTATAACCATATATCAGAGTTATCACCGTGATTATAATACGCCTCATACAAAAATACTATGAAAAATTCTGTACCTGATATTGCATTTACTGATGAGCCACAGAAAACATTGTATGAGTTTTCTAGTAAGGATTTCTGCGAGCCAATCGCAGCTGCTGAAAAAACATCTACCAAATGTTTTAGTGTTTCGCCTTCCTCAAAGCTGATAATTCTGTCCGAGTAAGGCACATAGGCTGATATCCATTGAAAGCTCGAGAGTCCCAACATAAAAAAAAAATTATCGTTTTCACTTATATGACTAAGAGATTGAGTGGTGAACAAAAACACGGCCTCAGGCGGGAATCAAACCCACGTTTCATCCTATCCGGGGACGCGTGCTCTAGCACTACACCACTGAGGCACATTTGCCCGACCACTCATTCTTCAACATCTCAATGTTAGCTATCAGCCACCAACCTTTGACAGGTTTGGTCGGGTATGCGATTTCGCTTTATAAACCCAGTTGAGCTGATAGCTATTCTAATTACTAATACTTCGAAATTATAGTATTTGTACTGCTTTTTTCGCAGTGTTATTATGTTACTTATATGACTAAGAGATTGAGTGGTGAACAAAAACACGGCCTCAGCCTCCATTGAGATGTTGAAGAATGAGTGGTCGGGCAAATGTGCCTCAGTCGTGTAGTGGTAGAGCACGCGTCCCTGGATAGGATGAAACGTGGGTTCGATTCCCGCCTGAGGCCGTGTTTTTGTTCACCACTCAATCTCTTAGTCATATAAGTAACATAATAACACTGCGAAAAAAGCAGTGAAAATACTATAATTTCGAAGTATTGTTTTCACTCTCATGAGATGTGCAGGCCAGAACATTGACGAGCTAACGTGGTTCACAATCCAAGCATTAATCCAATCATTGATACACGTCGCAACCCACTCCACAATTACTCGAATGTTTCCTACGTGACAGTATATTTCGGCGATAGCGCCCTTCACACAAGCGCGTCGACCAGCTCTGCAATGCAAGCCATTTGCGAGCTTTTTTTGTAACGCGGAGGTCTGAGAAGTACTTCGTACAAATGAGAGAGCTGACAACAAAATATAGAATAGCATTTAGCCTAAACATATGCCCTTCACGTTCCTGTCAAGCGATTTCATCATCCATTGTAGTGCTGTGCAGCAGTGAATAGCTTTGACGACATAGTGTCCAATTGTCGAATCCCTTTTTCTATGAGTATGGCGAGGAATCGATGGAGATGATGTGTATTTGCGCTGCAGTTTCTACAGCCGCCTGCTAGAGTTTGTGATAGGTTGAGCAAAAAGTTCTGGGATGTTATTGAAATTTTTATTTTCTTGACATGTTCCTGTGGTTTCTTTATATTGATAGTTTGTATATAATTATATACCTCACTAATTTAAGCTCTAATGCTTATTGTGAATCTCTGAAGTTATTCCTTTCAAATGATTCACTTTTTTCCAAGACCATCTGTTATGTCACGTAATGATTTTGTTGCTTCACTGAACAGCTTCATATCGGCATGATAACAGTGCAAATTGATCTAGTATAGGCTTAAACCACATAGCATTAGTAGTTGTATAAACTAGCGCTAAGACGGAATGTTGTGAGCTTCGACACTTTTAATTTCAACCATATGGATGAATCTACACGACACGCAGAGAATTACTAAATGTGGTGGTGAAGCTGCTCCGCGATCTAATGGGAAACTGAGGGCATTGCAACGCATTTCATAGATCGTTGTTTCTACGATGATAAAATTTCTACTTTTCAAAGGTTCAATATTTTGGCGTTAATTTAATTTTTTGTCGATAAACCTTCGAATGCTTTGAGCTCATAGAAGTGTAAGTGCTGCTCCCTCATAAGATGGTCACAGCAGATATCTTGAAAAAGCCAGTAAAACGCGGGGCATGTATTTTCCAAAGACTAACGATTGCTCAATTAGAGTCTTTTTTCACTAGTTTTGATCCTGCAGTACGATCTGCCG
>JAHQIW010005644.1:0-27622 GCA_019055375.1 Parelaphostrongylus tenuis
TAGTAAAGCATGACGATCAACACCGTGGGGGCTGTCATGTCGTATTTGCAAAGCAAAAAAATGCCTCCAGCATTTGTACTGAACAAATTATTTTAGTACCAATAACATCTGTTATTCGAATGCTAATGCCTCGTACAAATCCTTTCATCTTAGACAAATGTGGATGGTGGTGGTCCATATGTAAGATATTGACTGGATCGTTGGGCTGACCATAGACGATCGTTAATAACGACTATATGGACGCTCACCTTAGGGAGGAAACGACTAGCCAATGATAGGGGTGTTTTCATCGTGAGAATAGGTGTCTTTCGAGACGGCAAAGCTTCTTGGATTGCGTGCGACCGACGAAGAGGATAATGGAAGTTTAATTCGACCAGATAACTCAGGAAAATATTTTCGATAACTTTATCCTTTCTAGAGCGTTATTTATCTTGCAAAGTTACATGAAGTGTCAATTTACTGAATAAACGATATAGAAGAGAGACTCTTCCTCAATCTCATGGAGTCCACTAGAAACAGTATCGTCGACTTACCGAGAGGTACAGTATTTGCGCTGATGGTGAATGCCTAGTAGATTTTTGCCTATAACGCATTCACCACAAATTTTCTGTTCCAAGTAATGCAGCTGAATTCCATATTTCAAAAGCTATTTTGCTTACTACTTGTCTTATATGTTAGGAAAATCTTCTTCTATTCATTACTAGGTAACAGTTCTACTGTGGAAGTGAACAGGTTTCTTGAATCATATTTTTTACTCGTTCAAACTCGGCGACCGTACAAGAATGAGAAGCGAATTTACCATCACAGGAAGAGAAAGATGAAATGAGAAAGGTAGGTGGTAGCTAAAAAGCTATATTGGGTAACTAATGCTTTTCCTACAGAAAATCGCCGTAATAATACTACTAGGGTGAAGATTACACATTAGACTAAGTGAGTCGAGAATATTCAAATCGTTCACTCTCTTAGGCTCTGGTTGTGATCATACTTTGAGCTTGAAGGAAGCACTTGGTGCTAGTTGCTTGGTATGACGATAACTCATCTAAAAAATGTGGCATGCTCTTAGAAAGTAGTATCGTTGGTGCCTCGAAATGATACTGGATGTAACACCTTGTCTTCAACACTCTATTTGATCCGTCCTCACAGTGTGTTTTTTTTATTGTGCGGATTCCAGTACTTCTAGAATTTACTCCATTTTCCTTTTGTCTTTCTCTTGAACCTCGTAGAAAACTAATTGAGCGCACCTCCCTTAAGTCTCGAGGATAGCCTGGCTGTTGTGTTCCATAGGGCGCTCGTTGTTGATTGCCCGAGAGCGTTGAGGGGTGGAGTTCGGCTCTGCGCGCGCCACGACGAGCATCGCAACCACAGGGCTTCGGCTTCCCGTGGTGTAACAGTAGTTATGTTAATCGCGGTATCCACCATTCTTGATCCAGTTAATAGATTAGCAATGATGTTCAATTTTGTGTGGGCTTATGACAAAATGCTTGACTATGGAGGAATTCGGACGGCGATATATATGTGGGTTGGCCCGTTCAAGTTGTCACCCACTCTACCAAATGACCATGCCGTTCTTGTTGTATTTTTATCCCATATTATTGATTACTAATTTTCATATTTTGCGTATCTTCTATAAGTCTACATCTTTTATACCATTCCTAATTTTTGATAAAAAGTCTTCTTTGTGATGAACAACATGTTCACTTTCAGTCACGATTACTATCACTCTTTGCTGAGGTTTTACTAACAGAGCCAAGTATCTTGGCGCTTATTCTATGCTTATCATATCCGCCGATCCCATGCTCTGACTTGGATCGCTGTCAGAAAAGGAATGAAAGAGCACGCAATTTTTAGGCAAAAAATTATATTTCATGCGCTCAAAATATGTTAACATAGAGTTCATACTCGATTGATGGTTCTTCGACAATAATTCCATGAAGTACCTTGCTCCGACTTTACTAATGATCTATAAATGCATGTGAGGAAGAATCAGCCATCAGGCACAAAAGTGTAGTGAGTCTTGGAAGCTGAATACTGTTTGATATATGACTGAATGAAGATTAACTGTCTATTCCTGCATATTTCTCAAATCTTGTGAAAACCGCGGAACTCTTACGCCGAAGGCTATCTTTCGAACCTGTTCCTCGCCATGACACTGCAGTGCTACAACTTGTCCCGAATGGGCCCGATCAGTGCCCCACTAAGTCCTTAGAAGTCGCAGAAAAGATTCGCTAAAAATGAGGCATAGGGCGACAAATGTCTTCAGTTCATCGATCGTCGTGTCACCTCACTGCTCATTTTCCATCACCTGCCTACCACAAATATTTGTCCGTTCGACAATTAACCCCCATATATCCTGCAGAACTAGCTCATAATAATCGACCGGATTCTTGCACCTTCTTAATACACTGCCCTGGAGGATACCACCCAGACGCTCATCGTACTGTGGGAGGTAGGAGTGACCACAACACCCGATCAGCCATCTACAGTTCCAGTATCAGCCGATGTCTCTTGTTGGTCTCCGGCTGAGTTATCGTCGTCCCATTCACTACCTTCATTCTTCTTGCCATTTTCTTGGGAATCTATATCACTGGGCATAATCTCCTCCTCGCCAGAGTTCACCGGCAATTCAGCCACTTGGCTCGTCAAATCTTGTACATCACATTCAATATCACTGAATGTTAAACTCTTTACAAATGCACATGAAAGAACAAATAATAACAGTGCAGTGAAACAGTAGGTATGCTTGCACCGAATAGGACACTTTTCCGAGAAAAAAGTTATGTCGAACATAAATCATTAATAACGAGATGCCGCCAGAAAGCCAACGATGAAACTGACGGAGTTCTCACCGCCGCGACCGTGTTCTATGTACCAAGTAAATAAGGAGTTTCACATATGAACTAACATTTGCCACTTATAGCAGAGAATTAGCGTTTTTGTAGAGGACGTAATTTTCAGAATAACATAAACAATGTCTACGGTAATATACACAAAGCACTTCCGTTATAATGGTTATTATTGGCTAGTAATCATCCACCTCATTTCGTGTACTTGGCTCAACAACCAATCTAAGGCATTGTCCAGCTTGTCTGAGAGTACTCGAATTTTCTTCTCATACGCTTGAATAATAATTGACGATAAAATGAACTTACACTGGAATAAACCGTGCAGATGAGTAATATTCATATGCGTTGTGGAGAATGATATACTTGGAAAATAGTTGGAAAAACCAAGGCGTCTCACATGTACTTATGGGCCTTCCGAAACCATCTCAATATTGTCTCACTGAATTTAATCGCAGAGGTAAGATTTTACATTTCTGATTTCATCTTCCTTTCTCTTTCTCTTATTCTTTTTCGTTTTTCTTCAACATTGAATAATGTTTATAGGATCAGATCGATCGAAAAACTCCGTTGTATTGCAATATGCAAAATCATATTTGGCAAGTAAGCTTTGTATTGTGATTGTTTTCGCATACCTTACCGTACGTACTCTCCTCTGCCTTGGTTGTGACGTTGAATTTTCCCATGGTCTGAGTCACCTACCAAGGCTGGCGCTTGCGCAGACGAGAGCGCAGACGCAGTGATAGTTTCGCACTGAGACGTAGATGCCCCAGCGAGCGAGTGCTGCTAACGCGATGGCGCGACGCTCCCTGCTTATCATTGGTGCGCATCAGACTGTTAATATTCAATCGCGATATTGACAATAGAGATGGCTCTCTATCGAAATTATGCACTAGAGTACAAAGTGGTAAAACTATCGTAGTCAACCACAAAATGGTTTCTCGTTGTATTGGACGACAAGTTACCCCATCCTTTGTCATTTATTTCCAGCTTCAAGTTTCGTCTGGGCTCTTCTATATTCTCACTTGATTATGATTGAAGACGGCATTGAAAAGATTTTATTATTATTTGTTTAATTACTTACGTAACCAGTCCGCATAATTTTTTTTATAATCCGGATCCCAGTACTTCTAACATTCGATTCGCTATTCGTTTTCTCCATGAATGACGGAGAATACTGGTCGAACATGTCTCCTTGCAGTTTCGAGGATAGCCTGATTGTGGCGTTCCATAGAACGTCTTTGTTGACTGTGGAAAGTGTTGGAGGGTGGAGTCTGCTACACGCGCGCTGCGACGAGCACCACAATCGCTCTGCCACGGCTCGTCAAACAGTTTTATTGGAGAGAATCTAATTTTTTAGATTTAGCCGACGTTGCAAGTACCGACTATCACTACGGTTCCCAATGAAAATTGAAATTTTCTCGCGAAAGCACAAGCAGTGGTGGAAATGGCGCGTTTATGATTATTAGATCAATTCAATTTCACTGCACGATGGTTATATGAAGATCGTTTCAGACGGCAAGTGTGAGGATTTTATTTTTTAAAACATTTTTGGCTAGCGGCGCGTTTAAAAAAGTTCTGTATCGGAGTAGGGTTTTTCCAACGCCATTCAGTAAAAGGTCATGCGTTTTTGCCTCATTTTTCATTCCTCTCACGAATTATGTGCTAAAAATATTTCGAGTTAATGCCGTTTATTTATGTGTAATTCTGAACTTGTGAGATAAAAAGCAATGCAGTTTTGAATTCTTGAAACATCGTTTCAACTAATCTTTGTTAACATTTTAGATCAAGTTCAAAGAAACGATATCATGTTGAAGGGCTGCGAAAAAGTGTTACTTGAATAATGAATCTTCAAAGAAGGGAAAACTAGTGAAAATGTCAGCCGTCATTGCACTGAATAAAAGTCTAGCTGGTATTCTCGTATCTGATCATCACCAAAGTGGAAAATTATTATATCAGTGCCGAGGTTGACAGATACTTAGCCCTGGAATGTCTCAGATGGTCTATAGCAAGAATATAGGCAGAAAACGCACATTTATAATGTCACCTTAGAAAAGCATCCATTGCATCAAACTGGAGCAAAGGTAATGGTGGTAGCGGTTTTGTGGGTTTTAATACTGATAACTAGGTTCGTAATCATCTATACTGATCAAAACAAGGGTCATTACAATCAGCCCATTTTTGCCAACGAGGAACGAGACTCCTCATTTCTGCGACATAAGAATCGGTTTCTCGGGATTTGAAGATCTCCAAAAAATTTCCTGCAACCTGTTAATTGTGGATGCTTTTCCTTGCAAGAAGTTATCAAGATGCTTGAAGAAGCTGTGGTCCGTGGGCGTGATGTCATGCGGATGTGGTGGATAAGGCAAAACCTCGTAGCCTAAGTCGTTGAACTTTTGGAGATATCGTTGTGCGACGTGTGGCTGTCGACTGCCCGTAAACAAACCGCCAATACTTTTACACCAACGTTTTTCGCCATCCCCATTTCGTTCCAAATGGTGAACGACAGTATACTGGTCGAAGCTGCATTTTTTTTCCAGCAAGCTGCGTGATCGTAAGAGCATTAGCTTTGGAGAATTTTATCCTTGACTGCAATGTGGCCGGTAAAAAAAAGTAATTGCTCTTTATGCATTGTTCGGATCCGTCTACTTCAAGCCTTCTTGAACCACCAGTGCAGTGTACGTTCGTGAGCAGTGTCTCACCGAAATACGCTGCTAGTGCTACGAGCTGTGTCTGCTGCTTCACGACAATTTCAAATTCATTGTCTGAAAATGCTATAACTTTTACTTTCAACATCCTTTCTACAGTTTAAAATAAACATGAAAGGTTATTCTCTGCTGTCCAGGACGAAATAAAAGACAGCAATTTTTCGCTGGACAAGCAATTTTTGTATGAATGTAAGCAATCATTCTAAAGACCAGACCTCGGAAAACTGCTGGATCCCTCGCTTTTTAAAAAGGCCATTTCAGAGCTTTGTACAATTAAAAAATCACGCCTATATTTCGCTGGAAAAGGCTCTTTTCCTTAACGGGTTGTACGACAGCTCAAGTCTCAAAGATTTTGAAACGTGTTTGCTTGTTATAGAGGCATTTTTTATACCGCTGCAGCCAGAAGAAAAGTTTTGTGTTTTACATACACGTATCGCTCGTAGAACACAACTCTTGCGCTAAATTATGCGTGAACAATCAATAGCGTAAGTTTCCGAACCCAACACTTTGTTTGTTTTACCACGCACTAACGATCCACATGTGGAATGTTATTTTTGTTACTGAATCTAGAGTGCTTTTTGGCCTTGAAAAATTTTAGATCAAACGTGTAAATGCGATGCTTAGAAGTGTCTTCTTCTCGCCTCGTTCTTTTAGCGACTGAAGAGCGATTAAAATGAAGTCGCGTGGCAAGTGTGAAACATGACTATATCTCAAATTCTACAACTCCTTGAAAACGTATCTTTTAAAAGCAAACACATACAGTGGTCTCTCGAGAAATAAACTTTCTAATATTTGCTGACACATATATGAAATGCTCTCTTCCAACGGAAAGGGTCGTTTCCCGATTTCGTCTCTAAAAACAGAAAAGAAACTATAAAATAAGCAGCATGCGAAACATCTTTAGCAAGTAGAGCGAGAAATGCGCATCAACGTGATATAAAACATAAAAACATTTATTTAAGAATAGATCCCACTACCGGACGGCAAATTCCAGCAATATATGAACCGCCGTACTTCTCCAACACATAGTATCTGATAATTATCTCAAATTTCTGAAGAAAACTTTTCGAAAATATAAACGTGCAAAAATATCAAAATGACAATGAAAAGCGTCCCCATGTCCAGCTAAATTGAATCCTTCCTGATCCCTGCGCGACTTTACTAAGTACTATGTGAACCAAATATAGTTGTTTGTGGAACCTAAATCGTTTTAGCTCACGTATAATGACTTCGAAAGGAGATGAGGGTGAATGGCGTTGATAAAATCTATGCTTGACATAAACATCGATCGTGCGAACCCAAAATTTTTCGTCACTACAGATTATTAGATCCTTTGCTAGCGAAGTGGCATTGTTATGATTTTTCGAATAAGAATTATTAAAGTGTCAATTGGTCTACGCAAGTTATTTCAATACATTCCATTTCATGGAAAAGTCTGATTCCAAAGACTGCTAATCCATCACCATTCTACTATCGTTGCATACCGGAATATTCGATGTAAGCTGTGAAGTAACTCACAATTAATAATTTTTTTGATAAGATCCGTGGCATGAAAAACGTGAAGAATTTTCGTATGTTAATAACTCTTCCCTCCCATTTAAAATTACAACTGCAAATCACTGTTGTAACCTACATAAGGGACACAATTGCGTACTTGAGGCATAGAAAGTCTTCAACCAATACAATCATGTCGCTGAGGACCACGCACACGAGTGAAACAGAAGAATTAACTATTGTATTTATTGGCAATTATCTGAACTATGAGTCCTTGAGAAGCCTATAGAAAACGAATCTGTCCATCTCAGGCAGAAGCATTAAATAGCTATTCATACAGTATGTTTTCGCACCACACGAGATCACATAAGGTGAAAATCTCAACAGATCTCGCATATACCATCCACGATGGCCTTCGAATTCTTGTGATAGCAGTGGTGAGCCGCTCTTGTACCTATCCCATTGCAACTGGAAAGCTTCTTTGGTCTCCATGAAGTAAGATATTCCAAGCGAAGCCTTTCGTAAATTTTTTATTCGCGATAAAGAAGGAGATCTGATGGCTTTTTTAGGTGTGAAATTTATCCAGAGTGCTCCTACTAAAAACATCACCACCGCAGCTCTACACTTCAAAGAATCATTATGGTACCCATGCCGCTTGACGAGATTTTCTTGGTTTGCTCCTAAAAATTATAAACTGGGGGTAATCACAATTAGAGGAAGTTCTGATGAACATAGATGACTTAAATACGCCCTTTTCTTTACATTTTCAGAAGAAGTTAATGTTGGCAGCCTAATTTTTCCTGTTCTACAATTCAGGTCTATACTCATCGCCTTTCATCCAGGCAAAAAGAATTGGTGATAAATGCATCGATGCTGAATTGTGAGAACGCGCCAAAAACAACTGTATTCAAGCCACCACTTTACACATAAGTGGTTATGTTTAGCTGCGTCCTCAACTGAACATCTCTTGCACGACACTAAAAAAAAAGGAAGTACAATTTAGCTGCCATAAATCATTAGCAATGATTCAAAGCTTAAACATTTAGTCTGCTGTTCTCAGTACTTAACGTGATTCATCATCTATTTGTTTGAATTCTTTCACAGTAGTTTTGAAGAATGTATGGTGCATTATTTTAAGTTGATATGATTGTAATAAGCTCATAAAATTGAATATTTCACGGTTGATTTCTACAAAGTGACTTAATTCGATATGGCATTGGAAGACGTTAAGTGGAGCGTAACAAACGTCTGCTCTTCCTTCTCACGTACATGTATTCTTAGCTACTACTCGCATAGGGTTGCTGTACAGGCATATCTGCGCAAATGTTCTTAAAGGCTCATCTACTTTCCAGATGGGCTTTCAACTCACCTTTCACCCGGGGGCTTGTGCTACTACTTTACCAACGGTGTACTTAGTCGTCAATCTCTCTTTCTATTATATAAGGAGCCAAAGTCATCAGTAACCAACTGCTGATAGTTGGTGGTATAGTGGTAGCACGTGCCTCCGAAGTAGATCGGAGGCAAGTTCAGCTGCTATCTAATTTTATTGGGCTCAAATAGTTGGTCAGAAAAATTCACGTGCTAATGGAATAACTGCTCAAATTTGCACACACCTGCAATGGCTCTGATATGCCGCTAAAATCTCTCAAAAGGCATAGATGTGGCCGATTCGTCCTGTGCGACATAAATGTCCTCTCCGCTCAGAGGCGGAGGAAAGAGATGGGAGCAGCCAAAGAGAAGTCGTATAAACTCCGTTGCACTTCCTGCCTATTTGGCTGGTCACGCTTTTAGGTGTACTTCTTCCATCATATTGCTAGCTCATCCATAATTGACGCTAACCGAATGTCGAATTTTAAATTATACTCTCTACTACCAACAAGTCGCTGAAAAGCCGTCTCACGCTGGTTTTTAACGACGGTTTGGGTGATGCGATTAGTTGACGATGTCACCAATCTGAATTTCAACTCTTGAAAGACAATTCTTCACGGCAAAGAAGCAAATCTACAGTAATTTTTTTTTCAGTCTCCGGTGTGGGCTATCGATGAAGAGGGCTATACGTCCGATACACGTGTATGGCTTTGACGTAACAATCCCTGTAAGGCTTTAAATATTCTTACATACTAAATCGAGTGCTTAAAGCGGGATTAAGAAAAGCCAATTGGTTGGATTAACAGCGATCTACCACTAGCCACAATCCGTCGAATGAAAAAAGTGGTGATAACACATTATCGTACGTTATCACCACATACGTCTCTGCTTCCTGCTACAAAGTAAGGCTCAGTGTGGGACATGGGATGAGGGCGCGCTACCCTCAAAACGCGTATGGCTATGACGTAACAACCTCGGTAGGGTTTCAAACATTGCTACAGATCGTACTGAATGCTTATAGCAAGGTAAAAAAAAAACAGTCGGTGAGATAGACCGATAATTTTTTCACTGACTTTTTATTAGTGCTACAATGCTATGGTAACGTATCTGATAATTGTTATTTGAACCAACATGTTACGTGGTTTGTTTATGGGCACTTGTATAGCTCGATACACGTGCTTCGGCCTTGGCAGCCTCGTCAGTCGGACAGGCCATTCGCCTTCAGCCATTCCTTCCGGGTCCCCTAGATGCTCTATACAGAGTAGGCAAAGACGTGCGACTGATAGCAAAGGAGCAATGACAGGGTTTTGGTGGAGTGGGGGGAATATGATCAAAAACATGATTAGAAGGCAGTCATGACACTGAGAGCAATAAGAAACTATAGCAGTAGTAACGTATCTTTCGCAGTAGTGTTGAAGTCGTATAATAGATAGATAATCACATCACAAGTTACCAGCTGCGTTTTTTGAAAAAAAGGCTTTGATGGAAGTGGTACAAGAATTTCGTAAGCATTCAAAAATAAATGGCAGCTTACACAAACAGTCACCTTATGAGCAAGGTGTACGGCAAACTAAACATCTTCAAAGGCTATTACGTATACACAAGAGTAACGATGAATAATAGACATTCCAGATGGGGCGTGCAGATGTATAGAATGTTGCTATCTTGAGCCGTAATGCTAGCGGGCATAGCATCTCAAAAACTCATAAAGTGATAATATCTCACAAACCACCCTTTTTATATGATGATTGTGCAGGGTTCGTACAAGGTCTTCAAAACGATGGGTAATGTTCTGGCAATTTAAATGCAATTGGGTTTAATGGTTATATTTGACTGCCAGGCTAAACCGTTGATGGTTAATTGCTACACGTTGATACATGTGTCGTGGAAAGAGTGATGGCACAATAGGAGCGCTAATAATGCACAATTTGTTTTTCGTCTGACGTTCATAGTTTTCCGTAACACTCATCAATTTTTTATTCAATCCTAACATCCCGCCACCACTATTAAAGCGATTGAATAAAGAATGGCTTTTTTGTATCTTTCAGAACTACTAAACTACCTATATGGAAGCGGCTATACGCGCTTTGCCAAACGCAGCTATAATGTTCTTTTCCACTCTGTAGGACATTTACTGCGTGGACGCCTATTCGAAGCATTTGGTTATGTTGAAAAGCCGTTTTTGAAGGAAATTATTTTCCTTTTCTACTGAATTTTTGCACAAATTTTCAATTATGAGCGTGTGATGAGGGACTTTATTCTCAATCTGATAATTACATCTGGTTAATAAATTTGGTGTTTATTGCTCTAGTATCAAAATTTATCAAAAGATCTAATAATATCCTTCTTTCATGATATAGAGTGACCTGAAAATCGAAATTTTATTGTTCAGTAGCCAAAAGAGAACCGTAAAGTGAAACAACGAGTTGATCTAGTTGAGAAACAGATTAAAATCCTCTTTTCAGTCAATAAAGACCACTAAGAAGGCCATTTCAGAAGCCAGTTCTTTAACTGAAATATGCAGTTTTGAACCTATCGAACCTATGTACGGAACAAATTCCGACACTTTTCTTAGTAATCTTTTAGTCCATAATCTTCTCTACACGTTCATTTGTTACCGGGGCACATTGAACTTTCACATGCGGAAAAAACTCCGGAGTCTAACTGTCCTTCCTCTAGTGCAGCGCACTATAAAGGTCTCTTCAGAAATTGAATTCGCTTCACAGTCACCGCTTTTAAGTTTCCGAATGAGTAGCAAAAGTCCAGTGAAAAGGCAAGCACAGACGCCAGCTGTGCAAACAATACGCGTCGAATGTTAAACGAATCTTCTCTTTGCTGCTACATCACATTATGAAGTCCTTTCTAGAGAGTAATCGTAGTTTTGAACTCGACTTTTCTCAAGCTATCAAATGACTGCCAGAGGTGTGGAAGAGAAAACTTACATAGCAAAAAAGTTCTCTGAGTAACAGGCACCGAGATGTAGACCACCGCATCCTCGATGTAATAGCTATGAGTATTACCTTAGTAAGAAAACGCGTTGATAAGCAATAATCTGTTCTAGAAAGTTATTGCTTGAAAGACCGGGTTATATAATTTGACCGATATAAAAATTGTTGTGATTTACCGAACTTTCAGAGAAGTCTCCTTATTCTTCCAAGTAAATCCAAAATCAATATGTCAACCCCGGCGTGATGAACGACGTGACTAATAGGGGTAGCGTCATCGAACAAACGATCACATGTCTCTTTCACAATACCTCCTACCAATAAGTTAGACGCCTCTCTTAAGTTCTTCATCTCCACAAATATACTTCCTCATGTTTGCCTCTCAAATTTTGTTCGGCTAGTCTTTGGTTTTGGAAGAAATGTGACGTCATTCATACGTAAGTCATCTCAGCGTTTTCTTTTTGACTAATGATTGGTCATTGTTAATGACGGCCAACGTATGGTTATCGTCTGAAACTTCGACTTTACCAATTTACTCTTTTGCTTCTCTGCTAAATTACTAATAAGTTTACAAATTTATGCATTTTTTCACTGATTTTGATCAGTTCTTTCTTATGACAAGCCTACGACACCTCCTTTGCTGAGAAATGTAGACGGAATGCCACTAATTCTTCTAAAAAAACATTCTTTTCTTCACGATATGGTTCTTTATCGACATCGTGCTAGCTTATCAACAAGAAGAATACATATTGATTAGTTATGCGGACAATTTACCTTTTATGGGACAGCCAGTCACAACTTTACTGGTCACTGCTTTTGATCACTATTTATTCGGCAAAGATTATTTTGTGAAGGTACGATATATTGATTTATTGAGATCAATGTTCAGTTTTTCGGTTCAAAAAGTAGGAAAAGGGCTCAAAAGGCTTTCAGTAGATTTGAAAAATAATATGAGGACCACAATTACAGTATCGTGAGCATCGAAATCTATACGTACGGCGTCACCAAAAGGTCGGAGCAAATTCGGTCTCGAATTGCCGCTAGCACTGAATCAAATCAGCACATAAATCATGCCTCTTTTTGGCTGTCCTCTGCGCAACTCGGATATCACTCTCTTTACCTTTGTTCATTTAATCAAATTCAAAGATAATTATTTATGAAATGCGCGGATTTTAAAACATCATTAGTACGTTGAAGCTGCTGTTGTCGTCGCTTACTCTCTACCCCCACTTCCAGATAACGATCGATTTCCAGATCAGTTCGCCCTTGAACTTGGTTTGATACAACTCAGATTTCCAGATTTCTTCTACCATAAGGATGAAGCTATCCCATGCATTTGCCGTGCATTAAACTTCACAAAGCATTCCAATAAATGACTGAATGCATTTATAGCCTTTGAAATAACGCAAAGTATCTTGCTGATACATCTGGTCAGTCCTGCTATTCTTCCAGCAATGTTTTTTACCGATTGGGCGGCCTCGAAGAGATAGAAGGCTTAGTGAGGTAGAGCGTAGGATGATCCATCGACGACGTGGTTACTGTGAGAGACCTCTAAGTACTGCGCTACATCCTCGCCCTTTTGCGTTAAAAATAGGATCTTTGATTTCAATCTTGGTTAGTTTTCAGCTTAAATTTGAATGGCCAATAATACCTCACTGTATTATTGTTGTAGTATGAATTGTGCTCCAACCACAATTCGCTTCAGGATTTGACCACACTAGCAGCGCGTTTATCCGTTTGAATGAAGAGTGTTATCTCGGCGTGCCGGTTCACAGGGTGTAGCGACTACAAGCTGACTTATAGAGCTCTGTTTGACAGACCACTGACATGCGTGGCTCTAAAATGATTGCAAGGCATGCTGAATTTTGAGCTGTGATCTTAAGAAAGCACTCGAAACGAAAGTTATGATACATTGAATATATAGCCACGAACAATCGAGTGTATAACACTCAGTGCTTGGTGAGTTTTTCACTGGGCATACAGTGTAAAGCGTTCGTCGTCGCCACCTCTTAGTGTGGGGACTGGAGCACCCACAGGGATTAGCAGCACACGAGAAAGGGTAACTGTCCGACTGACGAGATCGCAAGATCGAAACACGTGTATCGGGCTCTATAAGTAAACACTGTTTAACAGATCACTGACATGCGTGGCTCAAAAATTATTGCAAGGCATATTGAATTTTGAGCTGTGGTCTTAAGAAAACACTTGAGGCAAAAGTTAAAAGCTTTGTTGTAATGAAGTTTCAATTATGAGATAAAGAATATCTTTCCAATTAAAATGATATATTTGGCTTTCGTGAAAGAATTTTTTGATCTTTGTAACGACCGAAGGAATTGGGTTTCAAACTCAGTGAGCACTTCTAGTCGGCTAGGGTGTGTGTACAGCTGTAATACCAATCCGCTGCATAAATTATATGTAAATTTTTTGATTAAAATCAGAAATCTCTTTGACGTTTTTGAATTTTTTGCTACATATCAGTGTTTTTCTCAGAAAAGAAGATTTGTCGAGATAATTTATCGTGCTTCAAATCTTGAACCATTTGAGCAACGTTGACTTTTCACTCCAACCGTGGAGGAAACAGAGAGCAGTAACAAAGAAAGACGACTGTTTCCGAACCAATTTTCGACTCTAATATTGACCTTATAACGACAACTACGCTTGTAACATCGCCAAGCAATTTCTGAATCGAACTGAAGCTTTAATAGATATCCTTTTTTGCACAGACGTTTGGATAGTTGCACGCCATATTTTTGCAGGAGCATGACGGCTTCTTTTTAGTGCTTGGCGAAGCAAAAATGCTCATGATTAAGTGAAATAGATGAGAATCAGAAGACAGTTGAAAGCAGCTGGCTTCTAATGACTAGTCAATGTGGGGAATGATGAGATGGTTCGTCAAGCAGGAACCAGTATTTTATTTTAATTTTATTATTTGTATATTAATTAAATTTTTAAAATTAATTATTTATTATTTTTATAAAATATATATAATTATAATGAAAAAATATATTAAAATAATAATATTAAATATTTAAGATATTAATTTTATATTATTTAATTTATATTATATATTTTAAATTTATTAATATTTTAATTATATTAAATATAAATTTTATTATAAATATTATATTAATATTATTATTAATTATTTATTATATATAATTAATATATTATTATTAAATAATATATTTAATATATATTTATATAATAATTATTAAATTTATAATTATTATTATTATATTATATTATTTAAATATATTTTAATTATTATATTATATTATAATAATTATTAAAATTTATTATAATATTATATATTTTATATTATTTATTAATTATTATATTTTATTTATTATTATATTATATTTATATATATTTATAATAATATATTTAATATTTAATATATTAATTATATATTATATTATAATAATTTTTATAATTTATTTTATATATTATATTTATATATATTTATATATTTATATTATAATTTATAAATATAATTATTTTATAATAATATTTATATTAAATTTATATATTTATATATAAATATTATAATTATTATTAATATTTATATATATTATTATAAATTTATTATAATTATTATATATATAAATATATTTTATATTAATAATATATATATAATATTAATTAATTATATTTTATATTAAATTTATTTATTTAATATATATTATATTATATAATATAAATTTATAATTAATATATTAATATTATTATATTTTAATATAATATATTTATTATTATATATTATAATATTATTATAATATTTTTATTATTATATTATTAATATATATATAATTATATTATATAAATATTATATTATTAATATTATTAATTATATTATATTAAATTATATATTTATTTATAATATTTATATTTATTATTAAATAATTTTATTAATTATTATATTTATATAATTATTATTATATTATATAATAATATTTATATTTAAATATATATATTATATATTATATAATTAATATATTTTATATAAATATATATTAATATTATATTATATTTATTATAATTTATATATATTTATTATATTAATTTATATATTATTAATATTATAATTTTTATAATTATTAATTATAATATTATAATAATTATTATATAATTTATATTATTTAATTATAATATAAAATTATATATTATTATAATATTTAATTATTATTTATTTATAATTAATATAATATTATAATTATTTATATTATAATTATTATATTATATTTAATATATATTATATATTATTATAATTATATTATATATATTAATTATATAATTATATAATTTTTATATTATATATATTTATATATATTTATATAAATTATTATAATATTAATTTATTATTATTTATAATAATTATTAATATATTTATATAATATTTAATATTAATAATAATATTTATATAATATTATTATTATATTTTATTATTATAATTAATTTTATATATTATAATTTATATTATTATATTATATATTATAAATTATATATTATTTATATTATTTAATATATTTATTATTATAATTATATATTTTATTAATATATTATAATATAATTATTTATTTAAATATTATTTTATATTATATTAATATTTATAAATATATTTTATATTATTTATAATATTATAATATTATTAATATTTATTAATTATATTAATTATAATATATTATATTTTATATATATTATTTATATTTATATTAATATAATTATTTATATATTATATAATATATTTAATATTATTATTTATAATATTATAATATATTATTATATATAATATTATAATTATATATAATATTATTTTAATATAATATAAATTATTATATTAATATTATTATATAATATAATTATATTATTTATTATATTATAATATATAATATTATATATAATATTTATTATTTATATATTAATATTTTTAATATATTATAATAAATATTTATATATTAATTAATATTTATTTTATATATTATATTAATATATTTATAATATTATATATATTAAATATTATATTTTATTTATTATTTTATAAATATATATATTTAATATTAATTTATTATTATTTAATTATAATATTATTATTTTATTATTAAATATTTATATATTATAATTAATATTTATATAATTTATATTATAATATATTATTTATAATATTATAATTTATATATTATAAATATTATTATATATTTTAATTATTATAATTATATTTAATATTATTTTATATATTTATAATATTATATAATTAATATATTTTTATTTATTATTATATAATTATTATATTATAATTATATTATTATATATATTTAATAATTATTATATATTTATAAATATATTATTATATTATTATTAATATATTTATATTAATTATATTAATATAATATTTAATTTATATTATTTATTATAATATATTTATATATTTATATAATATTAATATTATTATAATTATTTTATAATTATTAATTGATAATATTAGTATTATATATTTATATATTTATAATTATTTATAATATTATAATATATTATTATTTATAATTATTTATTTTATTATATTAATTATTATATAATTATATTTATTATATATTTATTTTTATATTATATATTTATAAATTATAATATTTATTTTATATATAATTATATTATAATATATTAATATATTTTATTATTTATATTATAATTATTATATATATTATTTATAATTTAATTTATTATTTTATAATTATTATATATTAATATTTATTTATATTATTTTATTAATATAATTATATTATTTTATATTTATATTATATTTTAATATTATTATATTTATATTATATAAATATTTATTAATTTATATATTATATTTTATTATATATATATTAATTTTTTATTTAATATATTATAATTTATATTAATTATATTAATTTAATATTTTATTATTTATATATTATATTATTATATATTATTTTATAATATTTATTTATTTAATATAATATATTTTATATTATTTTATATAATTATATTTATATTATATATTTATATTATTTAATAATATATTATTTATTTTATATAATTTATATTATAATTTATTTAATATTTATATTTATTATAAATATTTATTATTATTTATTATATTATTTTAATATATTAATATATTATATAAATATTAATATATTATTTATATTATTATTAATATTTTATATATTTATTATTTATAATTATATTATTTATATAATATAATTTATATATTAATTTATTAATATTATTAATTTATATAATTATAATATTTTATATTATTAATTATATTATATTATTATTATATTTATATTATAATTAAATATTTTAATTATATTTTATAATATTAATTATATATATTTATATATTTATATTATAATTATTTATTTATTAATATTTTATATATTATATATTTATTATAATTTATATATTATTATATATTTAATTATATTTATAATTTTGTTTTTGTTTAGTTATTAGATAAATATTATTTAATGTTAGTATATTTGAATTAGGTTTAGATGTATAAATCTTATTTTTTATATTTATGGTTTATTTTTCTATTGATATTATATTAAATTTGTTTTTAGTTTATAACATTTATGTAGTTTATAATTTTATATGGATTAAATTATTAAATATTAAATGAGATTATAATTAATATATTAATTTATTAATACTATTTTATTTATCTTCTATTATGTTTGATTTGTTTAATATTTTATTTTATAATTTAATTTTTTTAACAAATTATTTAATTTTATATGTTTTATATAATTATAATATATAAAATCTGATTTATATATTTTTCTTTTACCACAACTTATTTTAGTACAATGATGTTTTTAACCTCTGATTAAATTTTATAAATTTACTACACACATCATTTTATATTTATTGTTTATTATACTTTTAAGTTATCTTATTTGCTTTATCTACGTTTCAAATTACTTACATACTCTTGTTTTTACTTAACTGTTTTAATTTAGACTAAATTTCAATTTAATCGAGTAAGTCTGATATCTTATAATTCACTCTTAACCTCAAGCATTGATTAATTTTTTTTCTTCCTTAATTACTTCTTTTTATACAGCTAAAATTGTGTCATATGTTTAATTTTTTTATATATTGACTTTTGTTTTTTGATGTTCTTATATTAAATTTTTTCTGTATTCATTTACACATAATACATTATAAATTATATATATTCTTCTAATTAAAGTTAGATTTTAATGATTTTATGTGTATAATTTTTTTTTTGAGTTAGATTTTCAGTATTTATTAGCAATAATTTAACTTTTTATCGGGGGGTGGTCAACTTTTAAGTAATTTTTAATTATAAATAAAATGTTGTTTCCATAATTTAAAGGTAGACAGATATATTAAGTATTGTTTTATTATCTGTATTTTAACTTGTGTAATTACTATTTCGTAAATTTTTATTTGATAACTAATTATTATTAGTATAGTCTGTGTTTCTGTTTAGTACATTACATTAATATTTATTATAAGTATTATTATATTATTTTATGGATAAAATATTAATTTTCGATTATCCATTGAATTATAGTCTTTATTTTAAATTTCTACAGTATTTAAGCAAATATTATTATTTTTTTCATATCATTATAAATTTATTTATCCATTAATTTTTACTTTTCTATTCTTTCATAACTAGATGATATATTCCTTTGAATTGTTTTTCTTACATTTTATTTGTTTAGTATTTTGTTTATTATAATGTATTTTAATATTATTTAAATATGTTAGTTATAAATGTATATGTTTATTTGATGAATTTAATTATAATATTTATTATATAATTATATATATTTAATATAATTTTGTTATTTTTTATATTCTTATTAATTTAAATTAGTATTCAATGAATTATATAACTGTAATTTTATTTTAGCTAAATTCTATAAAAAATTTATTTTAATTATTTAATTTTAATTTTAAATTATACCAATTTCATTACTTATCAATTTATTATGAAAAACAGATATCATAAGATATATGTATTGCATCATCTTAACAGGAATATATTCACATGTAATAATAAGTTTAGTATGTATTGATAAGATATTGAGATATGTGTTAGCGGTAAAGTAAGAGTAATGACATGGTATTGCGTGACAGAATGAGTAATAATTATTGTTTATGGGTGGTTTGATTATTTTTAGCCAACAATGCGAAATAGAAGGTGAAAGTGGGGAGGAGAGAGAAAGAAGGGGGATGAGCGAGGAGGCGAGAGAGATATAAGGTTAAGATGGTGTTTAAGGGCGAGAGCTTGTGACGAATGATATTATAGGGGGGGTAGAGAGGAGAGATATCCAGATGGATGGAGATGAGTGGAGAGGAGCAGAGGGTAAGGGGGAGATGAGAACTGAAGGAGGGAGATGGGAAGGAAGGGGGGAGAGAGTATGAAGTGGGATGCAGGTGAAGGGGGTGTTGTGCAACGATGGGCGGAGGGAGGAAGGTAGAGGAGAAGGAGGGAGAGTAGGTAAGGGAGAGGAGGAGATAGGATGTAGCATATAGGAGAGGGGTGGGGGAATAGAGATTTGAGGGGATGTATCCAGGGAAGTGATAAAGAAATGGAGGAAGATGTACATGGTAGGAGGGCGTGATAGTAGATTATTGAGGGAGAGAGGAAGAGTGGTAGACACATTCATACATCTCGAAATTGTAAGTATTAATGAAAAAAAAAGTAGTTATCTTGTATTATATCTTAGTTAAGTTCCTTTATTTTTTGATAATCTTAAAATAATTTAGGATTTAATTTATATTTTTATTTGTATAAAGTATGTTTTTTATTGTCTCTCTTGATAAACGATATGTCTCGGTACTTACATTGTTTGACATAAGAGTAGGATGTGTAATTATAATCTAGATGGAAATATTATTATTTTTATTTTTATATCTTGAATTGTAGATTGAATTAGTATGCCTATAATTAATTATTATGTATTATATTATTTGTTTAAAATTAACGATTATTCTCTCTAGATTACAATTAACTCTATTTATTATCATATCGTCAACTATTCAGATTTATTGCATAATTTTTAATATAATGTAATAACATGATATATTTATTTAAACATTCTATTCTGAGAACTTTATAATGTCTATTATACTTTTACTACTCTTAATATTTTTGTTATTTTGATTCATGAGACAATCAGATATATGTATTTCTTATATAGAGTATATCATCATTTAATTAATATATGATATCATTAATTATATTGTGATTTCTTTAATGATATTTGATAAAAAGGATCAAAAACAGATATTTATAGTTATGATTACTCTATTTAAGTACTTAGTTATTAATCGATAATATAGTGTATGTAATTGTAAAATTATATATATCTGTTATGATTAGTTAATCATTTTATAATAGATATACTGTTTGTCATATTAGATTATATATAATATTGATGAGGACTATGTTTATATGTTTAAGACAATTTATATAGATTATAAAATTCATATATTAAAATTTTAAAATAAATATAATTTATTATCTATGTTATTATCTTGACATAAGTTTTAATAATTATACAATAATAATCTTATAGTATGATCAATTAATCTACTGCTAATATGAATTAATTATATGTTTTTTGATATGTATTCGAGTTAATAAATTCATTTAATTTGATTATCTGACTTTTTATATATATTTTATTTATTTAATTAATTCATGTGATATTGATAGAATATTAAATATGATCTAGTTATTCGCTTATTTAACTATATACCTTTATATTCTAAAAATATAATATGACTTTTTTTATTGATATTCTATCTAAATGGTATTGGATGTCTCGTAGTTTTGTATTTGGTGCATATTATTGCATAATTATGATCCATGCATCATTATTGATCATATTATATCTTATTATCTAATCCTCAGTGTATCTAATAATGTTCAAAATTATAATTATATATCTTATTATTTATTGAAATATATAATTTAAATACGTAATTCAAGTACTGAGGATTAGGTGTATAAATGAATTGGATTACTTAAAAAAAAAAAAATATGAAAAAAAAACAAAATAAAAAAATTAAACAAAAAATATTTATATAATTATTTTATTACGAAAGAACCCAAAAAAAAAAAAACAAAATATGAAAAAACTAATAAAAAAAGAATTTTCAAGAAGAGACATTATTATGTCCAAATATATAATTAATTGCTTATGTGTATTTCATATTACTTGCTAATTAAATATCGTACTAATTAAAATTTGAGCTATATTATGTATTAATATGTTGATATTTCTTATTTATTCAACCTCTCTTCATGTCCATCACTTGACCTTTTTGTTAAAGATATTTTAAATATCTATTAACAAAATCTCACATGCTCTGAATATAAATCACATGATTAGCTATATAACTTATTGCAATATTATGAAGTACACTTACCAACAAATATTATCTAGAATCGATTAAATTTTATATTTCTTGGTATTATTTATAATTATTTAATTTTGATGATTGCATTGTTATATATCTTCTAAAATTATATTATTATTTCTGTATGTTAGAGGGTGGTACGGAGATAAATTCCTATTATTGTTATTATATATTACCTTTATTTAGTTCACACTTTACTCATTCCCTTATTTTTCCATCGATTTTGAAAATTAGTTGTATACTGTTTTATTAATATCTGATTCATTCCCAAATTAATATGGGGGTTTTTCATTTGAACTCCCATATTAAACTCGTCCGTTATATTATTGTATCTATTCGGATTTATCATCGATACTATGTACTTTAATATAACATTTCGATCTTACGTCAATTCTCCTTTCTTTATATCGATTTTTATTGCACATCACACATAATCAAAATTTCACTTATGATTTTGATGAACAGTATTTTAATATTACGTTAATTCCATAAGTTTGTGATTGATTTAATTTGATTTTAAGCAAATTCTATTTATATTTTACTTTATTTTCATTTGAATCGATATATATATTGAATCCAGACTTTCCTCTACACTATTTATTTGATTCAACTAAAAGGATTATATCTTAATTAAATACCTATTTATTTTTCTATATTATCTATATCATTCAATCATATATCTTTACATTTTATTGTATATTGTATTCCAATTTTCTTATATAGTATAATCATACTACTATAGTCATAATTTCCCGTATTTATAAAACATACTGAAACATCACTTCAAATGGATACTTTATATCACTTCAATTCAATTCATATTTGTATGAAACTCCTTTAAAATTCTAATTTTCTATTTTATAATTGTATTATTCTTCGATATTATTGGAATAATCACTTTATTCAAATTTTATAATTAATGTGTATAATTTAATCATATGAATAAATATTTTTTTAATTGGAATAGATCATCGTGTTATATTTTTAAATATTCTTAACCAAAATAATTTTGGATAATTTTATTTTACTCTAATTCTTTCTCGATTTTATATTAATAATTCGAAAATTTCATCTGTAAGACTACTACTAAGATTCTAATTTTATTCTATAGTCATCAATATCTGGTAAATATCTTTGTAATTTACGTAAGCCGACATAATTATCTAATCTGATTGTACTGGTATTTGATATCTTGAAAAAAATAATTTGACATTTAAGTACAATCTTGTAACAATTATCTTTCAGTAAATTTTTGAGTTATTTATAGTTATATTACTTGTAATTTTAGTATTTTTATTCGACTATAATAATTATATTTTATTTTAAATTATATTTTAATATTGTTTATATAAGTGATATTAATATATATATTGTGTGAAAATTATTTTAATTCTTTTATAATTGTAAATTATAGATTATTTGTTTTCTATATATTTTTAAGTATTATATCCTCATATTATTAAATATTCTATCGTAAATTGTTGTTGCTAGTTATTTTATATAAATGTATTTGACTCTCATGTGTGTTTAATTTTTTATGTTTTATTATTTTAATATTGTAAGTAATCTTGTATATTAGTTATAGTAAATCTTCTGAAATTATTAATGTCAGATTGAGTGATTAGTAAATATATTTATGTTTCATAATTAAACTAATATTAGATCGCATATTAAAATGGATTATAATATAATTCATGTTATTGAAATGTTTAATAATCTAAGTAGTTCAGAGATTTCAATATATTTCTTCATTTGGGATGTATATCTTGGACTCAATCGATTAGGTACCAAATTAAAAGTTTTACTTTTTAAGTATGTTGAATGATGTATTGGCATAATTATATATTTTATCTTATTTATAGTTACATTTTAACAAAAGGATTATATCATGGCTATAATTTAAATTACATAATCAGCGATTATTAATTTCAGAAGATATAAATATGTGATATTATGTTTATTTGTGGTCACAACTAATTTTCTAATTATATATTATCAATTAATTATAAATTTCTAAATTTACACGACTATCATTATTTTATCAGGTTTTATTTATTAATTTCGAAAAATTTGTATTTCAGTTTATTCTTTTTCAGTATTAGTATTATACTGTAAATCCCATATATTTATTAATATATTTGTTGTTCTATTTTGATTATTAATGTTTTACAATTATAGAACTATAATTCTTAGAATTGTTACATTATTTAACTTTGATGATATATCTTCAAATTAACAGTCAACTGTAAATATAAATTATAGAGATGTTATCAGTATTGAGTTTATACATAGATAGAATAGTATTATTGATTATACGTAATTACTTATAAATTATCTACATATATAATCTATAAATTATCCTGTCCTAGTCGAGTGATTTTACCACATAATTAATTGAAAGTATTGATTGTATCACTGAAGATAGTCTACTAATTATCTATAAATCTATAAGTTATCATGAATAGCTTAAGTTATTATAATAGTACAATTTTGTAATATTATTATGAATTATGTTTTATCTGGAAGCCTACATATTTAACTATTATTATATTTACTAAAGGATAATTACTATCTTAATTGATTGAGAATGACGACAATAAATCTACTTTTGATTAATATTTATGCAGAATCGCATATTATTCATTGTCCTGCTATCGTACGCTATTCTATATTTAATTAATTTTTGACTTTAGTAATACATTCTTATGTTATTATAATTGTTTGTGTTATCTCTATAATCTATTTTTCGATCTTATTATTTAATGTTGTGATAATATGTAAAAATTGTGTGTAATAATAATAATTATGGGGGATAATGGGGTATATAATTTTTTTATTTCTTACACGTTTCGTTTCTGACTTAATTTGAGCTTATACTTGACTAAACTTCTATATTATTATAATTTATTCTAATCAATTTCACTAAATTATCTTATTTATATAATATCTTACTTCCTATCCATACTCGAATTTAAAAATCCTTATGATTTTTAGCATTTTATATAATGTAATGATATATTATTGATTTTAAGGTAATATTTTTTTTTTAATTTTATTAAAATTAGTATTCAGTAATGGTCTCTGATCATAATATGATATGTTACATATATTATTCTGATATCATCATTTATAAAATTATATAGTTACAGAAAATATTGGTGGCTTATGATTTTTATATGATTATGGTATAAACTTATATAAGTAAATTTTTATTGCAAGATTCAAGAGTATATTTATATATATATTAACTGTTATGTATTTAAAATCCAATGTTGATAGCGTAATTGTTTACTAGTTTACTGGTTATCGCTATTATTTTTTATTCCATCAAAGTATATTTATGTTATTTAATTACTTGTATTTGATATAAAAATTTATATTGAAATTTATAATTTATATCAAGAGTTATAAAATATGACAATTCTTTATTCACATAAGTTATATAGTAAATCTTTTAATATTAATATATCTATAATATCCTAGTAAAATTATCTTATCAACCTCCTAAGTAATTACAGTTTTAATATAAGCGAGATCACATCCTATATGATTTAATTTAAAATATAAGTTATCATAGTTTATTAACTTTTGTACTATTAAATTTATTATAAATATATTCATTAGGTAGTGCCACTAGATAGTTTATAAAATTAAGTTATATCATATATTAGTTCTAGATGGTTATGTTTGTATTACAATAGAATATTTCCCTAAAATGATAACGTAATAAACATATTATTGTCAGGCTTTATATTAATCTTTCTATTTATGTATATCTGGGCATTATATTTATGATTCAAGAGCAGCATATATCAGAAAATTTGTCCGTTTATCATACTTAACTTATTTTTGATTCATCTCATAGATTTTATATTTCTTATTTATTTTTCTATGTTATATAATGTCTATAATTGAAAATATTATAATTAAATTGTTTATGTAAAATGTATTTAATTAGTTTTATAAAATGATATATTGATCTCAATTATAATCCAGTGTAGAGATTTTAATTGATGTATCTTTTGAGTATTATCAGTAATATATTGAATGACTTGAATAATGGCGTAAATTATACAACTGCCCATTAACAAGATTTAAATTTTTATCTAAATTTTATATTATACTTGTATAATTTATTATAGTATATTATTGGAATAATTTTTTAATTTGTGTAATTTTACTCATTTATAGCTAAGTATAACATTCAATTGATGACTTACTTATTTCTGTGAATTGAGCTGATATTTATAAAATTTTATGCTTATTTTTGCTACTATATACTCTTATTTTTATTTAATTTAAATATTGGATTTAATTTCTTATTATGTCTGTAAAATCATATATTTTTTTTATTTGAAATCCTAATTTTATACATGTTTTCATTGTTCGTTGAGTTATTTAATCCAGCTTTATGAAATATAACATTATAATCTTCAAGCTAAGGTTGCCATTATTCTGTTAATACATATTTCTGAATATATGTCATATATTTATTCTAAATATAATTTAAAATGTTATGAGATATATTAAGAATTATAGTGATTTTATTATAGTTCTATCAACTATCTAACTTAATACATCGAAAGCTCTATTGACTCCATTTATATAAAACATTATCTTTAATTCAATATGAATTTTTAAATATTAAGGGTGTTTTATTATTTTATTCTATAACATGTATATATATATTATTTAATAATTTTAATTATCAGTAGCAGTATTATATATATTATATTTATACATATTTGCTTCATAATCGCATTATCTAATCCGTATATCATGAATACTCATTTATACAACATATTAAAATGTTTAACTCTATATTCTGGATTTAATTCCTAATTCATTTGAATAGTTATCGATGGTAAGATTTTATATCTATTGATATTAATATTATTATTGTTTAATCGACTATTTAGTATGAGTCATTCGATTTAGTATTAACTCCATATTTATTTTATCTACTATTGGATTATTTCGATTTTTTTTATAAGAATCATAACACTAATATTTCGATTTTATTATTCTTCGATCTTTATTTATTCATAATTATGTATGAGATAGACTATTTGTTTTATTCTTATAAGAACAATTTTTTGTATATGATATTATCTATTAATAATATAAATATGTTAGATTTGATTATAGATCTTTTATATTGATCATCATTATTTTATTAAATTTGAGAATTCTTTTTAAATTTAGGAGTAGAGTATATCTTGTTAATCTTAATTCTAGAAATTATTGTGGTCATATAAATTAATGTATTTTGATTAATTCTATCTGAGGACATAGATGATTACAAATTGCTAATGTCTGCGTATCGAGCTATATTTTATAAATAATTTGCTTTATTTGGCGTATAATGTACCTAGTTCTTTAAACAATATTTAACTTCCAGTAATTATTATATTAATTATATTATTATATATTCGATAATTAATAATTTTTTCAATGTAATTAGAGTTGTAATATTCTTATAAGTGTAATTATTTCATTCGTTTATTAAATTTTCGTTACGATCAAATATTTTTAATTATCATTAATTAAGTTTTCTCATCTTTCAATACATCTTATTTATGTTATTGCAATATATAGTCTGTATATTTCTCTAATATGATGATTGAATCAGATTATAAGTTAAGATCTGGATTGGTATTTAATCTTGTACGTTATTAAATATCTGTTAGAATATAATATGTATTATCGATGTGATAATTATTTAATTTCAAGTATTTCGTGTGGATGTTTATTCTAATAGCTATGATATTTTTAATAGGATTAATTTTTATATTATATTCTATAATTTAACAATTATTTATCTGAGTATAAA